>PUQB01000207.1:0-97097 GCA_003024785.1 Selaginella tamariscina | reverse complement strand
GTCGGACCCTAGTTTCTCTTCTGACACTGCTTCCATTGGATTTATAGCTGTGATGATGCCTCTTCCGACTTCAATCTCACGAAGAAAGAGAATCACCTCATCCATCACGCAAGGCAAGCCATCATCTGGTAAACTCGTGCTACTATTTGTTTGTGACTCTGCATATTCTGTGTCAGCCTTGACTTCATCCAAATTCCACAATACAGGAGAACCCTCCTCAAATTCCATTCCAGAACCTCAACATGCTTGTAAATGGTGTTCACCCATACGTACACACAAGATCCTTGGGCAATATTGTGACATGATGCATTATTATCTCGAACTTCCACAGTTCCATGCCAACTATCTCGTTGTTCCGAAGAAGACATACTTTATCTCAGTATTAAACATATTGTCCTGCACATAAATAATTGTATTATTTATGATATCTGTTTATGCATATTTTTAAGAATCTGAATTACGGTTACTTAATAATATGCATATGCAATAATACATAATTATGTTTAGAGATAATATCTCATGTTTGATTAATACAACTGATGGGCGGGATTAATCCCGCCCACGAATCCTCCGACGAGGAACGGTCGGCGGGATTAATCCCGCCGCCGACTCAACCCTTCGGAGAGAGTCGGCGGGATTAATCCCGCCTTGGACTCCCTCCGACAAGGAAGAGCCGGCGGGATTAATCCCGCCGCTCTTCCTCCTCGGGGGAGTCCGGCGGGATTAATCCCGCCGACTCTCTCCGA
Organism: Selaginella tamariscina; assembly: GCA_003024785.1. Taxonomy (NCBI): domain Eukaryota; kingdom Viridiplantae; phylum Streptophyta; class Lycopodiopsida; order Selaginellales; family Selaginellaceae; genus Selaginella; species Selaginella tamariscina. Next base: position 96,351 of record PUQB01000207.1, on the reverse strand, counting down.
CGAGGAAGGGAGTCCGGCGGGATTAATCCCGCCGACTCATCCTCGCGGAGAGATCGGCGGGATTAATCCCGCCGGACTCCCTCCCGTCGGAGGAAGAGGCGGCGGGATTAATCCGCCGGCTCTTCCTTGTCGGAGGGAGTCCAAGGCGGGATTAATCCCGCCCACAATTCTTACGACGGGGAATGGGTGGCGGGATTAAATCCGCACATAACTATCTCCAAAACTATGATTTCAAAGAGATCTCGGGATAAATCCTGTCCCCAAATCTTTAAAACAGTGAAGTGGTGGCGAGATTAATCCCGCCACCCCTTCCCTGCCTCCTAAAATGGTTGGCGGGATTAATCCCGCCGACACTCTTTCTAATAATTCTGGTACTCTTCACCGTTGAGAAGGTTATCGACGGGATTAATCCCGCCACTCTTTTTCAGTGGCGGAGAAGCATTGCCCGGGAGTGGTGGCGGGATTAATCCGCCCTCTTCAAGAGGCGAAAAAGAAATGGCCGGATTAATCCGCCGCCCAGTTAACCTAGAATATTAAGTTAAAGGATATTTAAACGGGATAATCCCTAACGGAATATATTATAATCCTAATGCATTTCTCCCCTAAATTGTAATTTTAAGAGAGAATGTAAGAGAGTGAATTATAAGTATTTTTTTGTTTATAATACTTACTTGTAAACAGCACTGAAGGCGCCGTGGTTCCTATAAAGAATAACACCCAATTTAATCTCGCTCCTGAGATGATCACTATGAAGAAAAAGAAGATCTAAAGAGTGAAAAATACAGAAATGAAGAAACCCTTGCCGGAGAAAGAACCAGATCTGAATTTGAGTGGGAAATTAAATGCATTTCAAATTTATATGTCAGACCGACAATACATATGTCAGAAATTCAAAATTTTTAAAAGAACAGAAAATAAAATTTAAGATGAGTTGACACAAATATCCGACACTCTGACATATTACTCTCCAGTTCCAATGAGTATTTTAAAATTGCATTTAATGTTATTCAAGTGATTCAAGCTGTTTAATATTACGAATTTTAGACTATATTCTACATTCTTAGTATTCAAGTATATTTATATTATATATATATATAATATATACTTATACAATAAATAATTGATATTATTATGTATCATTTAAAATATATTCATAGTCTGTTATTATTATTTTCTTAATTAATCAAGTATTTAGTTTTCATTTCCTAGTATCAATGGGATATTCTTTAATATTTTATTAATATTTGAAGAATATTCTAATATTAAACCTGATTATCATAATTAAATTAGTCTTGTTCTTAATTATTGCAGTAATTATTCTACATTTGTATTATTAATGGGATTTTCTCAATTAATTTGTTATTATTTCAAGAATATTCATGTGTTAAACCTTATTATCAATATTAAATTAATACACACTATGAACATATTTTAAATTATACATAATACATCATTTTATCTAATATATAGTCATTATAGTTTTAATATATATATTAATATCATTTCCTTAATTACTTGAGTAATTAATCTTCTTTATATTAATGGGATATTCTTTATTATTTTCTTATTATTCCAAGAATATTCCAATATTAAACATGATTATGATAATTAATTTAGTTAATTATTTGAGTACTTAATTTACATTTGTATATATTAATGGGATTTTCTCAATTAATTTCTTATTATTTCAAGAATATTTCAATGTTAAACCTTTTTATCAATATTAAATTAATACACACTATGAACATATTTTAAATTATACATAATAATACATCATTTTATCTAATATATAGTCATATATAGTTTTAATAATATATATATTAATATCATTTCCTTAATTACTTGAGTAATTAATCTTCTTTATATTAATGGGATATTCTTTATTATTTTCTTATTATTCCAAGAATATTCCAATATTAAACATGATTATTAATTAATTTAGTTAATTATTTGAGTACTTAATTTACATTTGTATATATTAATGGGATTTTCTCAATTAATTTCTTATTATTTCAAGAATATTTCAATGTTAAACCTTTTTATCAATATTAAATTAATATATATTATTAAAACTATATATGGCTATATATTAGATAAAATCATATATTATTATGTATAATTTAAAATATGTTCCTAGTGTGTTTATTAATTTTATTTTCTTAATTATTCGATGTTTGTTTTGCACACATATATAAACACAATCATAAATTTACACACGCATTACAAGAACTTACAAAAACACATATGCACACACATGCACAACCCTAAACCAAACTGAAGAAATATGTTGCTTCTTTATTGAAAACATCATGTTCAACGCATGTATGATATATGTACTCAATCTGTGTATATGTAACACATTGAATTTACATGTGTAATATTTATATTAAGCTTGTTGGGAGCAAACCCTAAACCCTAAACCCTAAACCCTAAACCCTAAACCCTAATATGTAACACAATGAATTTACTCATGTAATATGTATGTATGTCTGTGTGTATACACGTGTGCATGTATATATGTGTACTCTGTATGTATATATGTGTACTTTCTGTCTTCTCTCATACATACACACCATGCATGATCCATGTTAATATGTACTGTCTCTCTTCTCTCAAACATACACACCATGCATGATCTATAATATGTACTCGGTCTCTCTAATATTATGTACTAATATGTATGTATGTCTGTGTGTATAATACACACCATGCATGATCCATATTAATATGTACTGTCTCTCTTCTCTCATATACTATGTATGTATATCTGTGTATAATATGTGTAAGTATATATGTGTACTAATATATGCAATGTGTACAAAAATAATTTTTCAACACTCTCTCTTCTCTCATACATACACACCATGCATGATCCATCCTAAATCCAAAACCCTAAACCCTAAACCCTAAACCCATGTAATATGTGTGTATGTCTGTGTGTATACACGTGTGTATGTATATATTATGTGTATTAATATATGCAATGTGTACATGGACACACACATGTTAAATCCCTGCATGATTTATATTTTTGAGGTGTATGTGATACACTCACACACACGCACGCGCTAATAATATAATGAAAGAATATTCGTTTAGGGCGAATCTATATTTTATTCTTTTTAGGGTTTAAGTATATTCTCAGAAGGAATATTCTATTAGGGTTGATATATATATTTAATTCCTTTAGGGTTTAGGTATATTCTTAGGGTTTCAAGAGGCGGCGGCTGTGAAATCGGCGGCGGCTGTGCACACAGGTGAGATCTGTGTGTGTGTGTGTGTGTGTATGTATATATGTATAGGAGTGTGCGTATATTTTTTTTCTTAGTTTTATCTCTCGCACACACACGCACACTCCTGTGTATGTATATGTGTCTGTATGATTTATTTGTTTCGCTCACACACGCATACACACGATATACATATACACATATATATTATATACCTATATACATATATACATACATATTATGTGTACCAGTATCTGTAAATTTTTTTTATTGATCTTGCTTTACACACACACACACACACACACACACACAGATATATATATATATATATATATATATATATATATTATGTGTACCAGTATCTGTAAATTTTTTTTATTGATCTATCTCTCCACACACACGCGCACTGCTTTACACACACACACACACACACACAGATATATATATATATATATATATATATATATATATATATATATAATCAATGCATATTAACAAATAGTATACAACACTAGTTTATATATATGCTTATATATTCATTATACACACATATATATGTGTGTTTTATCAGTATAATTTTATTTATTTATTAGTTTTATCTCTCGCACACACACGCACACTCCTGTGTATGTATATGTGTGTGTGTGTGTGTTGTTTATCTGTATGATTTTATTTGTTTCGCTCACACACGCATACACAATATACATATACACATATATATATACCTATATACATATATACATACATACAACACTAGTTTATATATATGCTTATATATTCACAGACTCTCTCTTTCTCTATAGATTATATATCTATATACACACATATATATGTGTGTGTTTATCTGTATAATTTTATTTATTTATTAGTTTTATCTTTGGCACACACACGCACACTCCTGTGTATATATATATGTGTGTGTGTGTGTTTGTTTATCTGTATGATTTTATTTGTTTCGCTCACACGCATACACACGATATACATATACACACATATATACCTATGTACACACATATATTAGGTGTACCAGTACTGTATAAGTTTATTTATTTATCTATCTCTTGCACACACACACTACACTACTATACATACATTACATATATATACACACACACACATATATATGTGTGTGTTTTTATCTCGCTAAGCCCCTCGAGCGGCGGGATTAATCCCGCCGCTATATAGTTGGGGCCATGGCGGCGGGATTAATCCCGCCGCCGAGGCCCTTCAGGCATGGGTGAGCGGCGGGATTAATCCCGCCGCCGAGGCCCTTCACGCAGGCTATGGGCGGCGGGATTAATCCGCCGCTCTACGACAAACCGAAGAGCGGCGGGATTAATCCCGCCGCCCATAGCCTGCGTGAGGGGCCTCGGCGGCGGGATTAATCCCGCCGCTCATCCATGCCCTGCGCGGAATGCGGCGGGATTTATCTCGCCGGCAATGGCCTGTGTGAAGGTTCTAATGGGCGGGATTAATCCCGCCGGATTCCGCGCAGGGCATTTACAGGGAATGGGCGGCAGGATTAATCCCGCCGCTCTTCGGTTTGTCGTAGAGCGGCGGGATTAATCCCGCCGCCCAGGGAATTCACGCAGGACATGAACGGCGGGATTTATCCGGCCCACGCTCATGCCCTTCGCGGAGGGCGGCGGGATTAATCCCGCCGTTCATGTCCTGCGTGAATTCCCTGGGCGGCGGGATTAATCCCGCCCCCACCCATCCCTGTTCAAAAATGCCGCAGCCAATATATATGTGTGAGCGCATGATTTACGAGAGGGCGGCGGGATTAGCCTCCGAACCTTCATTACCCGGTGGCGAGATTAATCTCCGAACCTTCATTACCCCATTGGTATGTTGAATCAATCCCGACTAACTCTGTCTGAGACGGAGAAGGTTTACAAAATACCAATGGAGGGAACCGAGAAGGGTGGTGGGATTAATTTCACCATCCCTTACATGGTGGGCGGGATTAATCCCGCCGCGTACGCATGCCCTGCGCGGAATCGGGCGGGATTTATCCCGCCGCCATTGGCCTGCCTGAAGGGCCTAGGCGGCGGGATTAATCCCGCAAGATTTCGCACAGGGCATTGGCGTTCGGCGGGATTAATCCCGCCGACTAAGGCCCGAGTGAAGGGCCTGGGAGGCGGGATTAATCCCGCCGGACGCCAATTCCTGCTCGGAATCGGGCGGGATTAATCCCGCCGCCATTGGCCTGTCTGAAGTGCCTAGGCGGCGGATTAATCCCGCCCGATTCCGCGAAGGAAATTGGCGTCCGGCGGGATTAATCCCGCCGCATAGGGACCGAGTGAAGGCCATGGGCGGCGGGATTAATCCCGCCGAGTCTTCAATGCCTGTTGGAGAAATGAATCTCGCCACCCTTCCCTTTTTCCTCCATTGGTGAGTTGGACCAATCCCAAACGTTTCTGTCTAAGACGTAGAAGGTTTACAACATACCAATGGAGGGGACTGGGAAGGGTGGCGAGATTCATTTAACCATCCCTTACATGGTGGGCGAGATTAATCCCGCCCCTTTCTGGAGTCACTGAAGGGGTGTGAGAAATAAATCCTGCCCAGTTCTCTCTGAGACCGAGAAGGGTGGCAAGATTAATTCCGCACTCCCGTTCAAGGCCTCCAGAAAGGTGGCGAGATTAATCCCGCCCACTCTTTCAGGAGGCATTGAAGGGGTGGCGAGATTAATCCCGCCGCACCTTCCATGTGAATATATATGTGTATTAGTATATATAAGTTGCATATCTCATTTTATTTACTTTTATCATCTCTTCATATTATTTCGAGTAAAAGCTAGGAATCTATGTAAAACTGTCCAGAGCTCACATTTGTGGTGGTTCTAAAACGAAATGTTATCTTTCTTTTGCACTAACACAAATGTGAGCTTCGGACAGTTAATTACTTCTCTCTGTGTATTATTTTTGTATATTCGGGTTTATACAAGTGTGTGTGCGTTTTTATATAATTTTATTTATAGTGTATTATTTTGCAGAAGGACGATTTGATCAAACAAGGAGATCGAGTCATTAGTATGGAGTCGTCGTCAAATTCTGGGTAAGAATTAAAATAAAATCTGTTATACTCGGATACTTGAACTAATCATTTTTGTATTCAGATGTGGAATTGAGGTGACATTAAAGACAAGAGCAGGAGAAGAGATGGGCAGGGGGATTCTGGAATCAACTTGGCCATATTTTAAGATAAATGGGAAGCGCATTGGAGCAACCATGGCTGCTGTCAAATTAACCTCTGTCACATCTCATGGACAAGCAAAACAATGGAAAGTTGATTCGCTAGTCAAGCACCCGAAAGCAGGCTGCGAACCCAGATTGGACGATGCTCGACAGATATGCCTTGTTCCATCCAATGTCACGTTTTCGGATCCAGAGGTCGTCAGTTACAACATTAATCTCGGGTGGTTTGTCGACTTGTGGATAATGACGTTCACGTGTTCACTAATGATGTTGACCTTGGAGTTCTTCTTCAACTCAACGAAGCCCATCTATGGAGGGGATCATCTGGATGTCTACTTCGAAGATCTTCAGACTCATCGAGTAGGTGTATTGTCAGGAGATATTGTTTCACAATACAGAAAATCAGCAAGTGGAGCAATCTTCCCTCTTGACATTGAAGAAGAACACGCGACATCATAAGGGAGATTGAGAAGGTGGCTCGGTCTCAGGTTCTCTACAGATCACGTTCAATTTGCTTAGGAAGCTTCGGAGCTGGAGCGTGTGCCGAGAACATAGAACAGCTGCAGTCGGGGATCACACATGTTGATTCGGATCGAAAAGAAAATCATCAATCGTTTGTCAGCTGCACCTGTGGCATCTCATGCTGCAATAAGTCACAAGGAAATGATGTTGGATGATAATTTATCCTTGTAGGGTTATATTGCAGCGTCAACCCAAACTTCAATTACAGGCCACTCAACCAGGAACGTGTAGCTGAGCTCATGGAGAAGATGAAGGACGACAATTCTTATACCGTTCCACATAATGCTGTTTTGTGTCCATACTATGAAAGAAGGAAGGGTGTGACAAAGTCTGGATCACAACACCAGAACAACTCATGAAGATTCAGACGGAGAATAAAAGATCTATCAAGTACTACATCATTAGTGGCCAGCACACAATAACGGCAGCCCAACGACTTCTCGAAGAACACAACAAAGGAACGATGGCAACAAAACTTTCCGAGCATACCCGTGAGAAGCTGACAAAAAGATCGGCGTTTTTAGCTAAGCCGAATCTCACAATCGAGCAGTACCATAAGTTATCGGCGGAATGGGACGCTGCCGACACCAACCACTACAACAGCAAAATATGGGAGAAGTTTAAACACACGCGAGCCGTGTGGGAATCTCTTCAGCGACCACAAAGAGCTACCGCAGGGAATACACAATCTGCGGAATACGGGTAAGCAAATTGTTTGGGCGGGATTTATCTCGCCGGTATATTAATCTGTCTTTTTCCTCAGAGAGTTGAAGAAATTGCAGCAGTTGATTTTGCCCAGGTGGGCGGGAAGGAAACATCATTTCTGATGATGTTGATTTCTTGCCCCGAAGATAGGATCTTTGCCAAATGGTTGGGGATTATGGAATCCTTTTCAAAAGGAACACTGAAGAAGAAGCAGACAAGTGAAGGGGAGCCCTCAGAAAAGTCTGCAAAGAAACCCAGTAAGACGCCGAAGGCTAAGTCTGTTCAATCTCATAAAGGATGTAGACAACGATTTCAAGCTCACATGGTTGAAGCCTTTAAATGGAACAACGATGGAGGAGATGGAAATCTTGGCTGATTTGGTGATCGATGGCAAACTACAATAAAGCAGCCCAACCTCTCCTTTTCATCTCAAGGCAATGGAGTTGAAGACGGTCAGGCATTTCAAGGAGTGGTTGGGAATACACTGCCACAAACTGGGTTGGACCTCGACTTCAACATATGAAGAGGTTAGCAAATATTTGCATGTGACGAACGATGATATGCTTGTCGAATGGGTGAACCAATCGGAAGATCTGGGCAAGAATCTATTGCACGCCAACGCCAAAAAGGAGAACATTGGGATGACGCCTTCTCTTATGGCAGTCCTTCAGCAGCGGAGAACCGAATTGAACCTTATAAAGGAGGATGCTACGAATCACGACAAGCCCTACAGATGTTTGTTGTTAGATTCGGAGACTTTATGGGGTAACATCACTGCTTGTAGGAAACCGTTTCAATTGTTCGTGATGGATCGGCGGGTGTCAAAAAATCTTTCGACAGATAGGGCACTAGAGGATCTGGTGGAGAAACTTAGCCGTGCAAGCATATACATAGAAGGTATTTATTATTGAATTCATGTTTGCGCTCTTCACTGATACCTACTTTTTCAGGTATTTATTTCTTGATTCTTGCTCATGTCACCGATACTTTTGCCTTCGCTCGCAAGAAGAATAGACATCGTTGGACAGGATTTTATATGAACGATGCTAATCCCAAGTGCATTGATACTGTTGTTCACTTGGTTGTTAGGAATGCGCCAAACAATTTCAAGCTTCCAAATGACTGGCCAGGCATCTGTTTGCACTCCAACGGCCCTGAACCTCCATCCGATACACCGATAGGTATGAGTGACGTATTCGGCAATGTATTATCCAAACATCACAAGTCAAGCACGGAGCATCGTCAACTTGATCAGGGGTCCTCACAGTGATGCGTGGGTTTTTGACTACTGCACTAGGGGGTCCGTCTTGAAGGAGTGTTACCTTCGGCATACATGTGGTTTTGCCGTTGAGAAGGATAAGACCATGGTTGAGGACCTGAACAAGTGGATAGATTGGGTCTCAACTGAGTACCCAACGATTCCATAAAGGCGTATTTGAGAAAGTTCCCTCCAGATAAGTGCGATAGCTCTGAAGGTGAATCTGGTTCAATCTCGGAGTCTGAGAACGAACATCAATCAGATATTAGACCGGAAGTTATCTCGAGGAGTACAGAACATTCGCACACTCCAGGACCCATGGAAACATCAATAGAAGATGCAGAAGATCTTGAACCATCTCACAAGCGGCTTAGAGCTTCTTCGCCTCATCAGAAGGTAATAGCGAAGAAGAATTGTAATGAATTGATAGAGTGATGAATAGTTGTAAATGAGTGTAACATAAGGCATTTTTGTATATTTCTTTTATATTTGTACAGAAAATAAATTCTCAAGGATTAATGAAGCTTTTAGTTCAAACATGGGTCACACATTAACAAGGTAAATAATATACCTTGATAATTTTAAGGTCAGCTAATTATCATTTTGCAGATGTAATGAAATAATTGAGAACATGGATTTTCAGCATTGCCATGAGGTAAGAGAGGGGTTTGGCGACAATTTTTGTGCCACATGTCAGAATGACAGAGTTCATGCAGGAAATGGATAATAATGCAGCTCAAAACATCGTTACCATGGGGGCCACTTCAGTTTTTGCATCATCATTTTTATTGGCTTCAGTTCCGAAATCAATTTCTTCAGCGCATGCAATATCTGAATCTTGTAAGGATGATGTACAATTAAATGATGAAGGGAGTGGCAACGGATAAATGTGAAAGGGAGCAAACAAGTGATTTGCAAAGTATTCAAGAGGCAACGCTATCTCACGTTACTCATGGCCATATTGTGTTGTTGGATGTCAATGGTGTTCTGCTTCATCGACAAAGGCCCGAGATAGAAAAACAGAAATCAAACAAGGAGATTTCATTCCTTGTCATGGTAAATTTCGATATGATATTATTTTTCGTCCAGGGTTGGATCGTCTCTTTCAAAAGCTTAAGGAGATGGGTGCGCTTGTGGGGATTTGGTCATGCATGCAGATTCATAACTTAACACCGCTGTTGAGTTTACTTAAGAAACATTGTAGTGTTGCAGAAGAGGTGATTCGTAAAGATTGGATTTTTGACCAGCGAATGTGTCATAAACCTCTCGAATTTCACAATATAAGAAAGGAAAGCAAGCCATACTTCTTCAAGAATGAAAGAATAATTGGGACTCATGGGGAGATCAGTCGCTTAAGGATAACGAAGAATGCACATATCTTAGTAGTAGACGACTCTCCTCAGAAGGCTATGCTCAACCAAAACATTGCTTGTATTCATCCAATCACTTTCGATCCATATTCTGATATCGATATCATGGATGAGCTAGTGAACTACTTGGATACGTGCCTCAGAAAGAAGAATCTCGAAAATTTTTGTGAGCAGTATCCACCGTATCATACATTTCCTGAAGCTTTTTTTCTCGTGATATTGAATTTTATAAAATGAAGGATAGCAACCGGGCGCTTTATAATATTATTCTTAAGGAACGTCAGTTTTTAGATGAGCCTTTATGCAGACCTTCTCTTATCACATCTTATGTATTAACAAGGATGGCAACTCCCAATTGCATTCGTGAGAGTGTTAAGTGGTGGCAACAACATCAAGATATTGACCAAAATGATTTGATTAATCCGGAGAGTGATGATTTAGACAAAATGAGATTTCTTTGTATGATAGGAAGAAAGTATTTATAAAAAAATTAACATGTTGATAAGAAAATGATTTCATTTGTAATTATGTTTGATAGTATTTCTTCATTATTGTAAACTATTTTTAGAATAATATGAATATTCTAAGATATTTTAGGAATATTCCTTACTAAGTAAGGTTATTGAAGGATTAATTAATTAATTAATTAATATTTAAGGCTTAATTACATATTAATTAAATGATTAATTAATAATTAAAACTTAAGTATTAATTAGTAATTTATTTTATATTCCCATTTCACGTATCATGCCCACTTTAGTTTACAACGTGCATTTTAAGATAATAATTCTTTTTTTAATAAGTAGAGTGTGCAATTTTATTATTATTTATGACATCAAAATTAATAATTTTCATCATGAGTATTAATTACTCTACCAAGATCTTATATATGGTATATTGTGGTGGAAGTTTCGTCTTTGATATGTAAATTATTTCAAGACCTTGGATATAATAGATTATAATGTTTAATAAAAGTTTCATTATTAATATGACACAATAATGATGAAGATTTCCTCCCTCTATCAAGATCGTGAATACAGTAGATTGTTTTGTCAAGAATTTCACCTAAATTAACAATTAAAATATAATACTAACTAAAGAGTAATAATTTTAATTAAAATAGAATTTAATTAAAAAGCCAATTGGATATGACAAATTGTTTTGCCAAAAGTCATGAAGACTAATTATAGGTATGGTAAATTATTTGTTGTCTTCACCTAGATTAGAAATCAAACAATCAAATCATTGAATAATATAATAATTTAATCAAAATAAACTTAATTAAAGATGGAGCATCCCTATTTGTTAGGAGTAGCAAACATCCTCATTCATTTGGGGATGTTGTGGTTTGAATTTGATGATTTGGACATTAGGAGTCAAGGATGGGTAGCACCAAACATTTGGTACATGTATATAGCTATAATGTCTGTGTTTGTGTGTTGTCACATATCTTCTAGTGGATTTCTAAGAGCATTGAGTGTGGTTAATGTTGGTAAAAATGAGACGGTTCTTACTCAAATTGTTAACATTGTCACTTGCTTTTATTTAAAAATTCCAAATATATGAATGAAAAAAAAATTTTAAACAAGTTTGGCTCATCAGTTGCATCCTTTAAAAGACTCAAGAATGTTGATTTCGAACTTACCTTCACTATCTTTTTTATGCTCTCTTTGATTATCATAGTTGTGGGAGGGTTTTGGCAACACTTTTCAATGAATCATTTGACAATGTTCTCATACTTCAAGGTTTTGCTATTGTTTCCAACAAAGTAAGGCGAATCATTAAAAAAGAGTAAAAATGGCTTTGCAAGACCATTGTATAAGAACGGAAAATTTTATATATATTATGCAATTACCATATTTTCATCAATGTGTACATGCTTTTGTTTGGTGACAATTAGCTTGAATTTGTTATTAAACTCGTCATTTTCATTGTCAACATTGTAGTCTCTGAGACTATATTGACCATATAGACCACTAGACAGATAGTCAAAGCACTATTTCAAATCCCTTAGCTTTGTTAATTGCAATCCATAAGATTCTTATCATATTCATGTTAATTAACCCAACAAGGGCAATTACTTATTCAGACCTTTAGTGTCTATCTTATTTGACATTTGAACCCACGGTGTGTAACAAAGTCCCACTTCTAGTGGTAGATTCAACAATGTTTCTAGAATTGTACACCTCTGGTGGTAGATTCAACAATATTTTGGAACTACATCGAGATAATGCACAACCTGCATTTTCAAAGTTTGTGCCAGCATATGAACTAGAGTAAAGTCCTAAATAACAAGCATTTGTAGTCATTCATCTAAAAGATTGAAGTCATATCTTTCTGAATGAATAAATGAGCTTGGGAACATGGTATTCGATCGTTTCTATGACATTCTATTGCATTTAGAAACCCTATGATATATCATGTTCATAAATTAAACACAAATATATTAACCATGATTTGGGATGGTGGCAACTTTGAAGCAAAACAACTTTAATTGTAATGGAACCAAGGACTCTACAATCTAAAACCCTCATTCATATTTCCTAATAAACAACATAGCTTTTTGCTTCTTTTGTTGTAAGAAAAATGAACGCCATAAAATTTAGAAATCATGAAAATCCCAATTTTGAGGCAAAATCGATTAAAAGTGGACAAAAAGAGAAAGAAAATCACAAAGGAAAATATCTTTTAACTAGTAACTCGACCTAACAAAAGCTATGTTACAATATGTGTATCTATATATATATATATGCTCATGTGTATGCACTTGAATGTATATAAAAGCTTTTGAAGTAGTGTGTAAGAAATCTTATATATATATATATGTGTGTGTGTGTGTGTGTGTGTGAGTTTCGAGTTGACCATTAGTTAAGCAAATTGTTTAAACTTCGTTGGTCCAACTCACATCCTTTTGAGGCATGCATTGTCTCGACGCTAAAGATGTCATATTGTATTTTGAAAAAAGGAATTAAACTTTTAATCTTCTAAGCTGTGCACCATCCTCAGCTGAGATGGTCATGGCCCAAAAGGTTGCAAGTTGAACCTTGTTAGAATGAAAATAAGTTGAACTTGTAATGCACCATCCTTGGCATCGATGACAATGTATGGCCTATTCATTCCTTTTTCAACAATATTAACCTTGCCTTAACAAGGTTTGAACCCGCCATGCACCATCCTATGTTGGGACGGTTCATGACTTAAAAAGTTGCAAATTCAATTCTTTTTCAAGATACAATATTAATCTCGCCATAAAGAGGTCCAAACTCACGATGCACCATCCTTGGTGTTGACTACAATGCATGGTTCCGAAAAGCTATGAGTTTTAGGGCAATGTTAATATAGTTTAGGGTGAGGTTAATATTGTATATTGAAAAGGCCGAAATTTTAGTAAGTGTCAAGGACGGTGCATTTTAGGGTTATACCAGAAGGTTGTGAGTTCAATTTGTTTTTAAAGCAAGCTTAATATTATATGTTGAAAATAAATCGAGCTCGCAGCCTTTTGGGCCCATTACCATCCATGATGCATGGCTCTAAAGGTTACAAGTTTAAGCCTTGCTAAGGCGATATGTTGAAAGAATAAAACTTGTAGCCTTTTGGGGCTATGCACACCTTCCTTGGTGCCAAGGATGGTGTATGGCTCTAAAAGGTTACGAGACATCAAAAGGTTGGAATGGCTCCAAAAGGTTACAAGTTGAACCTTGGTAAAACGAAGTTAATATTATAACTTAAAAAGGAATCGAACTCGCAACTTTATAAGTGCCATATTAGAAAGTTGTGAATTCAATTTTTTTTAGATAAGGTTAATACTGTCAAGCCACGATTCAGAACCAGGAAGCGAGTAGGATTCCGGGAACAGGAAGGCTTGACTCAGGAACAGGACGAGAGCAGGACAGGAACTAGGAACAGGAACAAGAACATGACGGATCCAGAACAGGACAGGATCAGGATAGGATCCGGAGCAAGACAGGAAAGGCATAGGATCCAGGAACAAGATAGGAACTAGACAGGATCCAAGAGCAAGACAGGAGCAGGAGGCAAAGAGAAGACAAGAACAAGACAAGACAAGAACAAGAATAATCGTAGAATGACTGGTGTTGATAGTAACTGATTGTACAACAATTAGGTCGGAGCTTTTATGCTCACAACTCCAAGCTAATCTAGTCATGAGTCTAATCTAGTCATGAGTAAGAATAGTGTCCCTTATCCTCTAGGCATATCCTGTAGCATATCCTATAGGCATATCCTATAGGAATATCCTATAGGTATATCCTGTAGGAATATCCTGCAGCATATCCTGTAACCCGTATCCTGTATCCGAAATCCTGTATCGGAATCCTGCATCCTGTATCCTGTATCGGAATCCTGTATCCTGCATCTGTCCTGTATCGGGTTGTGACAGCACCTCCTCCCTAAGGACGAGTTCCACGAGTCTTGTAGGACCTGGTTTAGCAGGATAATGCCGATGGAAGGCAGCAACTTTGGAAGAAGCATGGAGTAAGTTGGATGCAGGTTCCCAAGTGCGATCGGTAGGCAAATAACCTTTCCAATCCACCAAGTATTGAAGTTGGCGGCGATGAAGACGAGAATCAAGGATGGCTGCAACTTCGTACTCAGGTTCACCAGCAATGACCACAGGAGGGGGAGGAGAAGAAGCACGACCAGGAAGAGAAGAAGGATGATACGGCTCCAACAAGGAGGTGTGAAACACAGGATGAAGTTTCACCGTGGATGGTAACTCGAGTCGGAAAGCTACAGGATTTACCTCCGCCACGATCCTGTAAGGGCCAATCGTTGAAAATCCAACTTAGAAGAAGGCCTGTTGGTGCGAATGTGTCGACGAAGAAGCCACACGAGATCACCAATCTTGTATGCAGGTGCCGGCTGACGGTGAGCATCAGCATGATGCTTGTACCGTTCCTGTGCCTGCTGAAGATGAACCTGGAGATCATCCTGTACCTGCGAAGATGCTGAAGACGATCCTGTACTGCAGGAGCGGAAGAAGGAGAAGCAGGAAGCAAAGTCAAAACGTGGATGGTGGCCTGTAAGAGCAAAGAAAGGTGTCTGTCCTGTAGATGCGTGAATGGAGTTGTTGTAGGCAAACTCCGCCATTGGAAGAAGGTCCAACCAGTTGTCTGTGGTAACTGATGAAGCAACGAAGATATGTTCCAAGGTCTGAATTGTGCGTTCGGACTGCCCATCGTTTGTGGGTGATATCCTGAAGAAAGATCCGCTTTAACCTGTAGACTCCGAAGAAGCTCTCGCCAAAACTTGGACATGAATTGTGGACCTCGATCGGAAACAATGCTCTCAGGAAGACCATGATGTCGGAACACCTCACGGATCACCAACTCGGCAGTTGTCTGACCTGTAGCTGTCTTGTTGCAGGGTAGGAAATGAGCCTGCTTGGTGAAACGGTCAACCACCACAAGAACTGCATCGAATCCACGAGAAGGAGGAAGATCTGTGAGGAAATCCATAGAAATGGATCTCCAAGGAGCAGAAGGAACAGGAAGAGGACGAAGAAGACCAGAGGGTGCATGATGAGGCATCTTCGACCTGTACAGTGTCACAACTCCGTACAAACCTTTCCACAAAACCTCGCAACCCAGGCCACCAATAGTTGCGAGTCACCAACTCAACTGTCTTGGCCACACCAAAATGTCCTGTAGCCGGGGTATCATGACAATCCTGTACCACACGAGTCCTGCAAACACCAACAGGAACGTACAGGAGACCTTCCCGGTACAGGAGTCCATCCTGTATGGTGAACAGGTTGTAGTCTGGACGGGAACTGGAGGAAGAGGAACTTGCAACGTCAGGATGAATGTGTGAGAACACATTCTTTGCCAAGTCGTCTGTAGCCAACTGCGAACGGACGTCTGTAGGAGTGTTGAATTTGCTGGAGCCTGATGAACCTGCAGTGCCGCAAGCCGGAATCGATCAGGACCCAACAACACTTGCCTTTGACAGTCAAATGCAGGATCGCCCGGCTTGGTGCAAGGTAAGAGCGCCTAGACAATGCGTCCGCCTTGCCATTCCGAAAACCGGGCCTGTAGACGATGACGAAGTCAAAACGTGATAGGAACTCCGCCCACCTAGCCTGTCGCCGACTGAGAACTCGAGCCGTTTGAAAGTACTCCAGGTTCTTGTGATCCGTAAGAACTTGTACAGGATGTGCAGCACCTTCCAGGAAATGCCGCCACTCCTCAAACGAATCCACAATGGCCTTGAGTTCCTTGTCATGAATCTCGTAATTGATCTCCGCCGACAGGAACTTACGAGAGTGAAAAGCTACAGGATGAAGCAACTTGTCCTCTCCAACTTGCGATAGGACGGATCCTACTGCAAAATCCGAGGCATCTGCTTCAACGAAGAAAGGACGAGAAGGATCAGGATGTGCTAAAATCGGAGCTGTCGTGAAGGTGTCCTTGAGTGTTGTGAATGCATGTTCCGCCTTGTCGGACCAAGAGAAAACCTCTGTGCGCTTGGTGAGTTCCGTGAGTGGAAGTACACGCTTGGAGAAGTCCTGTATGAACGCCTGTAGAAGTTTGCAAAGCCAAGGAAACATTGTACATCTCGTACAGACTTGGGCCTCTCCCACTCCACGATGGTCTTCACCTTGTGCATGTCCATGGAAACGCCAGCAGGAGAGACGATGTAGCCCAAGAACTCCACAGAATCCCTATCGAAAAAACACTTCTCCAACTTCGCATACAGGCCATGCTCACGAAGCCGCTGTAGAACCAACCGTACATGCTTGTCATGTGCCGCCTGGTCCTTGGAGAAAATCAAAATGTCGTCGAGGTAGATCACCACAAACTGGTCCAAGAAGTCACGAAAGATGTCGTTCACCATGTGTTGGAACACGGCTGGGGCATTGGTAAGGCCGAAAGGCATCACCGTGTACTCGAAGTGTCCATACCTTGTACGAAAGGCAGTCTTCCACTCATCGCCGGGACGAATCCGTACAAGGTTGTAGGCCCCTCGTAAGTCGATCTTCGTGAACACCTTTGCTCCTCGCAGCCGATCGAGAAGTTCCGGGATCAATGGCAACGGGTACCGATTCCGAATGGTAGCTTGATTCAAACCCCTGTAGTCCACAACCAAACGTAAGCTCCCATCCTTCTTCTTGACAAAGAAGATAGGCGCTCCTGCAGGGGACTTTGAGTGACGAATGAAGCCGGATGCCAAGTTGTCCTCGATGTACTGGCGAAGAACCTCCAACTCTGTGGGTGACAATGCGTAAATCGGTCCGAACGGTGGAGTCTTTCCTTCTGCAAGATCAATAGGACAGTCGTAGGACCTGTGAACAGGAAGAACTGCAGCCTTGTGCTTGTCAAAAACGTCCTTAAAGGTGATACTTGGATGGTAGGAAGAAGGAGGAGAAGGAAAGAAGCAGGAGATTGAAAAACAGGAGAGTCAGACACAGGAAAGGTAGAAGAGGACGTAGGAGTTACTTGAAAGGCAAAAAGGTGGAAAGGAGCAGGATCAGTGGCAAGTTCATGCATGGTAGTGGTAAGAACTCGGAGAGGAGAAGGAGGGAGCTGTGACTGAAAAAGAGGAAGGATCTTGGGGGGTGGAATAGAAACAGAGTAACAAAAGAGGCAGGATTGGGAGAAACCTGTGGATGTTGACGAGTGTACAGGATTGGAAGAATCCTGTACAGAAGTCCGTGGTTGCACAGGAGTGAGGAGCCTGTGAGTGTGCTGACGAACCAACAGGAGGTGGATCCTGTTGAGGAGGAACCTTCGACACTGATACAGGATTGGAAGAACCCTGTACAGGACCGCAAACTTACAGGAGTGGAGAGAGCTGCGGATGTGCTGAGGAACTGACATGAGGTGAATCCTGTCGAGGAGGAGTCTTCAACACTGGTACAGGAACAGGCACGGTCAATCCTGTAGCTTGTACTGCCTCAGACACCAAGGATGTATCCTGCACGCAGGAAGGTACAGGATTGATCCTGGCTGCTGGAGAGGAAAACGTGAGCGTCCTAGACCTCCAGTCGATCTGCGGATTTGCAACAACGAACCATGGCATGCCAAAAATGATGGGAGTCGACCGAGTCTTGATCAAGTTGAAGGAAATCGAACAGTTGAATGCACCATGATGCAAGAGAGAGGTGTGGTAGCGTGGGTAACTGCGCCAGAAGCAATCAAACGACCATCGGCCACCTCTACAGGAACTGCACGCTTCAACTTCACCACCGGAATGCCATGCTGAGCTGCAAAAGTGTCATCCATGAAACATGCATTTGCACCAGTGTCTAACAGGGCAAACTCCTTGAGCTCTCGATTATTGAGGCGAATGTGTACAGGAAACTTGAGTGATGGAATGGTATGAGCAGCACCAATGGAGCCTGCACCTACGTCCAACTTCGCGGCTCCTAGACGAAGTGGACATTGAAGTTTTCCGACTGAACTTCAGCTTCGGCTTCACGCGTCTTGAACTTCTGGCTTTATTAGGACATTCCGCCACCTTGTGTCCTGCTGCACCACAATACAAGCATAGGTTCTCACCCGACGACGTTGCTTCTCAGCAGTTGAAAGTGGGCCACGCTTGGATTGTTAACCTCCATAGGAACTCTCCAGAAGGTGTCGTAGGAACATGTGCTACGGCTACAGGATTCGTTGGCAGGAACTGCTGACGGAATTTTTCCTGACGGCGCTCGAACAAACGGTTGTCGCAGCGAACGGCCTGTTGCATGATCTCCGCTAACGTTTGAGCATCCGGTAATGTAAGGAGAAGGTCCTTCACATCATCCCTCAGCCCAAAACGAAAGTGTTCAATCAACGCAGTCTCGTCCCATGGAATGTTTGTGCACAATTGCTGGAATTCGGATGCATAAACTGAAGCTGGTCTGGATCCTTGTGTGAGCCTCCGTAACTTGGTGCATGCAGAACGGTAGTTATCAGGATTGTTAAAGGAAAAATATTAGGAGCATAGGACGTCCTACTGTAGAGAAATAAGGGTAGGAAGGTCCGTATTAAGTATGGAAGGAAAGGCTTTGAAGAGGAAAATCCTTACCGAGAGGAAAAGGTAAGGAAAAGGAAAAGGAAAAGGGAAAAGGATGACGTGGCGAGAGAAAGAGTAGTTAAGGAAGTTAGGGCAACGAAGGAAGGGTCTCCATTTGAAGTTTTAGCAGGTGATAAAGGTTCTCTACACTTTGTCTTTTGTGTTCATGTTAGTAATGAAAGGCATATTAGAGAATCTTGTGTGTGTGTTTATGTACTCTCAATGAATGGATCTAACAAGGCAATAGCCAAAATCCGTTCTTGCCCTTGACTTTGGAGACCAGTCATAGTGGCACTGGGAGAAGTCTGATATATATAATATATACAGATATATTGAGAGTTGAGAAGGAAAGGGTGTAGCCTTTCATGTACGTTGTATGAAAGGTTTCCTGTCTGCGTGAAGGAAACAGGTTAAATAGGAAAAGGTGAGGCAGAGAGCCCTTTTCCTGTTTAACAATTGGCGACCACGATGGGATTTCGCCATTGCAGTGTTAGTATTCATTGAGAAAAGAGGCTAAAAAGATAGAAATCTCATTCTGAAAAAGGCTCGGAAGGTGTAGAGCCAGATGTGTAAAGGAGAAGGAATGAATGGAACCGTGGAGGAACATCGTCCTGATCCAGCCTTATCTGATCAAAGGAATCAAAGGCAGGCCAATAGAGTGGCTGCCCAACAGCAACCTGAAACTGACGAAAATAGACGTCAAAATATCCTTGGCAAGATAGTAGAGGATATTGCAGAAACAATACAGAAATCTGAGGCTGATCCAGAGAATTGGAGGCAGTATCAAACAGCTGGTTTAGAGGAAACAGTGAGAGGAGGAGTGCCTGTTAATATACCGAGATTGCAAGGAGAAGGATCTCCTGAGAACTCCCGAAGAGGAAGGGAGGAAGGTGTAAGAGGAAATACACCAGAGCAAAGGGTTATTACAAATATGGCACTTTTCCCGGGAATGTTTGGGGGCGGTGATGTATCCCACATTCTCTGCAGGAAAGAAGGAAAATCCGAAAAGGCACTTACAACAGTTTGAAGAGGTAGTAAACTGTATAAGGTGACAGATGCAGAAAGGCTGCTTATATTTCCACATACATTGAAAGGAAATGCCTCTGATTGGTATTATGATTTAGAAAAGGAAGTCAGAGAGAATTATCAGAAGGTTACTGATGCATTTAAGGAATATTTCATAAAGGAGGAATTGCCGGAGGAACATTTAGAGAAGTTAAGGACTATCCTTCAAGGCAAAACAGAAAAGATAGATGAATATACACACCGTTTTAAGAAACATGAGAAAAAGTGTAAGGCATATGTGAAGATGGATGCCTTATTGCAATGGTATAAGCAAGGGTTGCTAAAACCATATAGAGATCTAGCACTTACTATCAATGAAAAGGATAGAGAGGATCTCATTAATCAATTAAAAATATATGAGAAGAAGAGAAGGCAGATAGAAAAGATTGCAGAAGAAAGCTGAAAGTATATGGAAGAAAGGAAAATCCTCTGATGAAGAGGAAGAAGAAGTTGATGTAGTAAAAGTTCGAAAATATCCTATAGATGAGAAAAGCATTGGCTCAAATGATGATAAACTTTAAAAGGAATGACAGTTAAAGAGGAGTTAAAGGAAAAAGTATGGTGTACTAAATGTAACAATCCTGGCCATACAGTGGAAGAATGTAGGCTGCAACTGCCTACATGTCAAATCTGTGGAAAGGAAGGACATGTAGCCGAAACTGTACATTTCCTAAATCAGAATGTGGCTAGTATAGAGAGAGAAAGGAGAATGGATGAACGTCCACCTCCTAGAAGGTTCCCACCTAATAGGAAACCGTGGCAATGAGAGGAATGATAATGCTGTTCCTTATGAGAATATGAACAATATATATGGCAGAAGGAATGAAGTTCCTTATCAGAAATAGGAACAGTGGATATCATGACCGAAGGAATGATAATCCTTACAAATTAGAGAGGAAAGTTATTATGCAGGAAGAAATGGTCCATATAAGGTGTGGCAGAATGATAGACCTTATCCTGAAAGAAATGATAGGCAATATAGAGGAGAGGAAAGACCATATCAAGGTCAAAGGCAGAAATGATTCCTATAAACAAGGAAATGATAAACAAGGATTGCAGGGTAGGAATTTTCCTTCCCAGATTTGTTACACATGTTGGTGAAACAGGACATATCTCTAGGGAATGTCCTAGGCGGAAGGTACAACCTCCTACTTCCACCAAACGACTAATGTGCAGCCTACAACACGGCTTATTCAAATAGAGGAGGAAAAATGAGTATCCACCCGTGTAAGGGCAGTTATAGCTCTTCAAGAGAAGAAGAAGGAATCCTCTTGTTATGGAGAAGGTGAGGTAGTTACTACTCCTAACAAGAAGGAGAGCTTGTTACAGGAAAATGTAAGCAAGGAGCAGGATTCTGACCAGAAAGGTCAGACTGATAACGAATCAGAAGGTACAGATAAAGGTGATATAGATAAAGGTGAACAAAGTTTTTCATTATTACCATTACATGATAAAACAATGGACTCCATGTATCACCAAGCTATAAATCAGGAGATAAAGATTACGCTTGGACAGTTGATAAAGGTAGCTCCTTACATAAGAAACCAGATATTAAATGCATTAAGTTTAGTTCACAAACATCACCTTCACGTGAAGGATATACAGTTTGTAAAATGGATAAGGAAGTACTGTATGAAGGTGATTATGATGGACATGTTCCTTGCATCACAGTATATGTGGGAAGGAATAAGTTAAAGAGAGTATTAATAGATGGAGGTTCAGGTGTGAATTTTATTGAGGAAGGAGAATGTAAAAAGATGGGTTTGGGACCTATCCAACCGGCTCCATTTAACCTTAAAATGGCTGATCAACGAAGTGTAAGGCCATTGGGCATTGTGAGAGCAGTCACTATATCCGTTAAAGGACTTAAATACAAAATATCCTTAATTGTCCTACGAATGGAAGGACAGGATGCAACATATACTATGTTGTTAGGACGACCTTGGCTTAAGGTGGCCCAAGCGGTGCAGGATTGGGGCTCAGGAAAAATGACAATAGAACAAGGTGACTTGAAGGTCGATATTCATACTATGCTAAGGGATACTTAGCACAGAAGGATCGGCCAGTTGCATTGGAAGGGTATGATTGGGTGCGGGGCTTGGATGATCAGGAGGAAGAGCAATTTTAAAAACATATCCTGATCTAAAAGCTCTTGCAGAGATTGATTTATATGCTATTCTGAAGGAAAGAAAAGCATCTTTCAAAAGGAACAAGAACAGAACAATCTGGGCTTGCAGGAAAAATTTTATAAGTCTGTTCCTTATGAAATGAATTTGCAGGAACAACCTGCTGAATATACATATATCTACACGAACGATCCTTTAGAGCAAGTTAATATAGGTACAGAAATGGAACCTAAGATATTAAATATAGCTCAAGGATTGGATCCGGATTTTAGGATAAAGGATTGATGTTGTTAGCCAAATACAAGGATGTATTTGCATGGTCCTATCAGGATCTTAAAGGAATACCACCAGAGATATGTATGCACACTATTCAATTATTGCCGGGATGCCAACCGGCTAAACAAAGTGCATACAGGATGAATCCTAACTATGCTAAATTGGTGAAAGAGGAATTGATAAACTGTTGAAGGTTGGCTTTATATATCCTATACAAGGAGCGCAATGGTTGTCACCACTCGTGATCGTCCCTAAAAAGAATGGGAAGCTAAGAGTGTGTGTCAATTATAAAAAGCTAAATGATGTTACAACTAAGGATATTTTCCTATTCCTTTCACAGAGGAAATGCTGGATAATGTGCAGGCCATGAAATGTATTCCTTTATGGATGGCTTTTCAGGATATAATCAGGTGATGGTAGCTCCAGCAGATCAACATAAGACGCTTTTATAAGTCCGTGGGGTGCCTATGCCTATAGGGTTATGCCTTTTGGCTTATGTAATGCACCCTTTACGTTTCAAAGAATTATAACGGATACCTTTCGTGAATACCTTTTAGATTTTATGAAAGTCTTTATGGATGACTTTAGTGTGTATAGTACAAAACAGGAACATTTACAGTGTTTGGAAAAATGTTTCCAGAAATGCAGACAAAATTCAGTTGCTTTAAATCCAGAAAAATGTAATTTTTTTGTTAAATCAGGAGTCCTTTTAGGACATGTGGTTTGCAGGGAAGGAATATTGGTTGATCAGGACAAGGTTAAGGTTATCCTTAGCCTACAACCACCACAGGATATAAAGGAGTTACGAAGGTTTTTAGGCAAAATAGGCTACCATAGGCGGTTCATAAAGCATTATGCTAAACTCGCCAAACCTTTAACCGACTTGCTTAAGGTTGATGTGCCATATGTTTGGACTTTAGAGTGTCAAGAGGCATTTGATAACCTTCGGACGGCTCTTATTAAAGCCCCCATATTGGTTAGTCCCAAGTGGGATCGGGAATTCCATGTACAAGTTGATGCCTCTGATATTGCTATAGGAGCTGTCCTTACGCAAATGCAAGAGGACGGTAAGGATCGTCCTATTTATTATGCTAGTCGCAGGCTCACACCTGCAGAGTAAATTATACTACTACAGAAAAGGAAGCATTGGGCATGGTATATGCATCCACAAATTTAGACATTATCTTTTGGCTAATAAAGTAAAACTTTTTGTGGATCATAAAGCTTTATTATATTTACTTAATAAACCGGTACTTACAGGAAGGTTAGCCAGGTGGTTCCTACTTCTACAGGAATATGATTTTGAAATAATTCATAAACCTGGAAAGCAACACGAACAGGCTGATCATTTAAGTCGTATTAAAACAGGCGAACTTCCGATTCGTACTATGGATGACTTTCCTGATGCCAGTTTATTTCGTGTCGATGTTCCATTAAGGTGGTTAGATCATATTACACAATATCTAGCCACTGGAATAGTACCACTTACTTATAAGACGCCCGATGAAAGGAAGCTCTTTGTCGTGAGGACACGACACTTTTCTCGTGGGAGGAAAGCTGTATAAACTAGGGTCCGATGGGGTATTACGAAGGTGTGTGGATCCTTTAGAGGCCCCAGAGGTTCTTAAAGAGGCTCATTCAGGCCTTGCAGGAGGACATTTTGCAGAGGAAATAACAGGAAGGAAAATCCTTCAGGCAGGGTTATGGTGGCCTACTTTATGGAGAGATGTAAATAGATATTGTAAGGCATGCGATAAATGCCAACGTGCACAATTGCCTCCAAAGAAACAAATACAACCTTATAATCCAGTTCTACCATTGGAACCTTTCAAAAATGGGGAATGGATTTTATAGGACCAGTTAATCCTATAAGTTCAAAAAGGAATCAATATATATTGGTTTTAACAGATTATATGACTAAATGGGTAGAGGCAGAGCCTATGAAAAGGCTGATGCATATAATACAGCGAAGGTTATATATAATACTATAATAGTACGTTATGGTATTCCTAAGGAAATTGTAAGTGATAGAGGAAAGCATTTCGTGAATGAAACAATAGAAATGCTTATGAGGGAGTTTGTGATAAAACATAAGAAGTCTACACCATATTACCCACAAGGTAATGGACAAGCTGAATCTACAAACAAAGTCCTTAAAAACGTTTTAAGGAAGGTGGTTCAGGAAAATAAGAAGGATTGGGATGAAAGGTTACCAGAAGTATTATGGGCTATAGAACAGCTATAAGGTGACTACAGGTACGACACCTTTTAAGCTTGCGTATGGATTGGAGGCTATAACTCCGATGGAGTATATTGTGCCGTCCTTGAGAATAGCAATTCAATATAGGATGGGGAGAAGGAGTCTTTGGAAGCTCGTTTAATAGAGCTAGAGAAGTTAGATGAGAGGAGAATGCATGCCCTGTGGACGATACAGGCGATTCAGAGAAGGCGGAAGGTTTGGCTAGATAGGCGAAGGAAAGGCAAAGAGATAAAGGTAGGTGATCTCGTCCTTTGGTACAGGGGAAAGGTGGATGAAATAGGCCAAAGTTTAATTTGAACTGGATAGGCCCTTTTCGGGTTAAACTGTAAAGGACGAAGGTGTGGTGGATTTGGAAACATTGGAAGGAGAGATAATAGAAGGAAAGGTTAACCTTAATAAGATAAGGAAATACCTCGTTGAAGGGAGTAATATTTATGTTGAGTTGAAGAGCATATTCTGCTCTCTGAAGTGCACGAAAAACAAGGCAGCAGATCTAGGGTTTCGCAGTGAGAGAGAGATGTCGGCAAAGAAGGGTCTTGTGTCTGCGCGGAATTGCCGGGAGCTGGTGAATCCTCCGGATGGAGAGAGTGGGGAATGTACAGCTGATGCACACCAAATGGGATTTCTCCTGTGAAATGGAGAAGGTTCTGCGAGAGATAGGCTTGTGGCCATACGCGGAGATTCTAAGAGATGCCGAGCCTCATGATGAAGAATGCTTCACCTTAGTGATGGGAGAAGGTGGAGAAGCCGGATACAGGATTTGTAGCTTATGCAGAGGAGAGGAAACTCCTTTTCACCGATAGGTTGGTGGAGGAGGTATTTCACCTCCCACATTCGGAAGGAGAGGTAAAGGCCGAGAAGGCACACCTACAGAGTACTTAAAGGAAGGCAAACAGTATGTGAGCAAGGTGGGGTTGAAGCTTTCCGACCTGAGGGAGGAAACGCAGTTAGCGATGAATTTTATCGTTAACGCATTTGAATTTCGGACATCTTATATTACAGCATCGAATCCGGTCATGTCTTATATGATGGATTAAAGGAAAGAGGCCAGTAGGAGTGGCAAGGTATTTGCTGAAAAGGCTGAGGGAGCACCTCTGTGCAATGCAGGAGTTAGAAAGAAGGGAGAGCCTTTCCATGATGGCCTTCACATGGGTACAGATAATCGCGGATTATGTACGCCAATACGGCGAACCGGCGGGGCCGGAGATAGTCGCGCGTATGAAGCAAGTGAGGAGAGAAACGGAGTCACTCCAGAAGAAGCAAACCAAGCGCAAGATGGGGGAGACGAAGGGAAAAGGAATAGAGGTTGACCTGCAGGCAGAGGAGGAAAACAGGTGGAGAGAACGCCAAAGAGGAAGAAATCAAAGGTCGAGAGATCAACGACCGCAAGGAGGAATACTAGATCGGTGAGAAAGGTAAGAAGTCAAAGCTAGGAGTACAGGATAACTCCGAGCCGAGAATAGTGGTAGACCTTGACGAGGAGGAAGACGAGCAGTTAGAAGAGATCATACGGGAAGAAGAACCTTCGATGGAACAGGAGGAAGAGACGAACCTGGAGAGGACGAGGAACCAAAGGAGGTTGAGAAGGAACGGAGAACAAAAGCCAGGCAGGAGAGTGGAAAACTTCAGTCGGAGCTGGAACCACGATGGGAAGGAACAGGAGAATATGATGAAACTGTTGCGTGAGAGACGGATGATGATAATCCCGTTGAGAGATAGACCCTTTTAAGAAGAAGGGATGTGATGAGGGTGAGCCAACGGTTGGGGAACAGACGGTGGAGATCGGGGACAAGCAGAAAGTATCCTCGGATATTCCTTTCCGACGGTTACACCCACAACGGTGGATATAACCGATGAGGAAGTAGTGGGAATTGCGAGAGAAGCTGAGGAGATGGCGGGGAGCGAAGTTTCCGAGGCATCAGTTCAATCCGCCGCCCTTTCAGCATTCTCCACGCACACATACAGGTATGTATGGACGAGGGATGTATCGGGGAAGTGGGTCGCAGGGTATGCCGGTGACTGATTTCCGCCTGGAAGAGGAGGAGCCGAATCAGCAGAATCTTGACGGCGGAATGCAGGCGGATATCTCCTTCAAGCGCAGGAAGGCGTTTGCGCGAAAAGAGGTGCAGACTACAGACACGCAAATTCAGTTTGCACAGGTTCTAGCGCAGCTTCAGTCGGAGATGGTGGAACAGGTCGTTGGAGGAGGGAATGAGGCTTTGGACGCAACTCAGATGGCGGCGAGTCTATTCAATCATTTGGTCAACGCTGGGTACACGATTAAAGATAGGGCAGACATTCAGCGGCTCATTGTACAAGCAGTGGAGAGCGTGATGGCGCCGAAGATGACGGCACTCCAGGGACTTGTGAGTAAGGGGATTCAGCGACCGATTAAGCAGAGGACTCCAAGTCCGGTGGTGGAGCTTAAGCCCACGGTGACGTCACAAGAGCCGATGACATTGTTCCAGAGGTTAGTGCGAGCAAGAGATGAAACCCAGCAGACTGCCACATATTGTCGGTGTGGTGGACGATTCCAGCGTCTTCAGGACGAGAACGAGCAGCTTAGGAAGGAGACGCAGGCGTTTCGTCTTCAGGTAGCAATGGTGCAGCAGGAGCTCGATAAGGAAAAGGCGGAGTTTCAGAAGTATAAGGATCAGGAGGAGGTGGAATATCAGGATGATGCGCAGGATGTGTTGCCGTGAGGACACAGCAACAAATAAGGAGGGGGCAGTGTTAAAGGAAAATATTAGGAGCATAGGACGTCCTACTGTAGAGAATAAGGGTAGGAAGGTCCGTAGTAAGTATGGAAGGAAAGGCTTTGGAAGAGGAAAATCCTTACCGAGAGGAAAAGGTAAGGAAAAGGAAAAGGAAAAGGGAAAAGGATGACGTGGCGAGAGAAAGTAGTTAAGGGAAGTTAGGGCAACGAAGGAAGGGTCTCCATTTGAAGTTTTAGCAGGAGATAAAGGTTCTCTACACTTTGTCTTTTGTGTCATGTTAGTAATGAAAGGTGCATATTAGAGAATCTTGTTGTGTTTATGTACTCTCAATGAATGGATCTAACAAGGCAATAGCCAAAATCCGTTCTTGCCCTTGACTTTGGAGACCAGTCATAGTGGCACTGGGAGAGTCTGATATATATATATACAGATATATTGAGAGTTGAGAAGGAAAGGGTGTAGCCTTTCCTGTACGTTGTATGAAAGGTTTCCTGTCTGCGTGAAGGAAACAGGTTAAATAGGAAAGGTGAGGCAGAGAGCCCTTTTCCTGTTTACAAGGATCTCCAAAACAGGCTTCAAAGGCAGCCACGAAACCTTCAAAGTCCTCCATCAATGGGTCGTCACGCTCCAGCAAGGGAGCAACCCAAGCTCGTGGAGATCCACTTAGTAAGGATGCCAAAAGGCCAACCTTTGTGCATCCGTCGAGTAGCGGCCTTGGTTGTATGCGGATCAAGAGTCGGATCTAATTCAGGAAACCTTGAAAATTAGCACGGTTGCCACTGAACTTCTCTGGCATGCTTCGGCTCCGGAGAAAAGTTCGATGAAGAAGGAACCACCGATGCCTGATAGAGAGCCTGCGCAGCAGCCTTGGAGGATGCATCAGCAGTTGCATGTGCCCATGGGTGGAGCCTTGCAGATCGGTGACCACTTGGCGCAAAGTGGCCAGCTCATGAAGCAACATTTGGTGCTCGCGTTGAAAGTGCTCAAAATCAGCCATGATCTTATGAAAGAAAGAAAGGAGAAAAACGAAGAAAAAGAATCAAGGAAAAAAAAGTAGCTGGAAACGAAGAGCTATGAAAAGAGTTACTATCAAACTGTCAAGCCACGATTCAATAACCAGGAAGCGAGTAGGATTCCGAAAACAGGAAGGCTTGCCTCAGGAACAGGACCGAGAGCAGGACAGGAACTAGGAACATGAACAAGAACAGGACGGATCCAGAAGCAAGACAGGATCAGGATAGGATCCGGGAGCAAGACAGGAAAGCGCAAGATAGGATCCAGGAACAAGATAGGAACTAGACAGGATCCAAGAGCAAGACAGGAGCAGGAGGCAAAGAGTAAGACAAGAACAAGACAAGAACAAGGAACAAGAATAATCGTAGAATGACTGGTGTTGATAGTAACTGATTGTATAACAATTAGGTCGGAGCTTTTATGCTCACAACTCCAAGCTAATCTAGTCATGAGTCTAATCTAGTCATGAGCTAAGAATAGTGTCCCTTATCCTCTAGGCATATCCTATAGGCATATCCTATAGGAATATCCTATAGGTATATCCTGTAGGAATATCCTGCAAGCATATCCTGTAACCCGTATCCTGTATCCGAAATCCTGCATCCTGTAATCATGTATCCGGAATCCTGTATCCTGCATCCTGTGTCCTGTATCGGGTTGTGACAAATACAAAACGAATTGAATTCACAACCTATTAAGACCATGCACCATGCTAGGACGAGACTATGCATGGCTTTAAAAAGTTATGAGTTTGAACCTTGTTAGGGCGAGGTTAATATTGTATATTGAAAAGGAATCAAACTCATGACCTCCAAACGATTGTGAGTTTAATTTCTTTTTAGGCAAAGTTAATATTGTACATCGAAAAAAAATTGAACTCGTACCTTTTGAGGCAATGCACCATCCTTGGTGTTGAGGATGATGTATAGCTCCATAAATTATAAGTCCTATTATGTGCATGTCCCATCCTT
Source organism: Selaginella tamariscina (assembly GCA_003024785.1). Classification (NCBI taxonomy): domain Eukaryota; kingdom Viridiplantae; phylum Streptophyta; class Lycopodiopsida; order Selaginellales; family Selaginellaceae; genus Selaginella; species Selaginella tamariscina. The sequence continues at coordinate 66,622 of PUQB01000207.1, read as the reverse complement.
AACACTGAGAATGCATGATTTCAGAATTTTACGAGTTTTGTTCATTCTTGTCATCGAGGATGGTGCATAGCCCTATGGAGGTGCATATTTGTTATGTAGCCATGCTTCATCCTCGAGTCAAGAATGGTGCATGAGGTTTGAACTTACAACCTTGTATGGCAATACTTAATCCTCAGTACTGAGGATGGGACACAAGAATTAGTTTTTCAAACTGTAGAAGTAACATACAGTCGAAGGGAATACAATTTATTGTATCTCTCAACCAAGATATACTTTATTTTTGTATGTTAACAATAAAGGGTCCAAGTGTGTATCTTAAGTCTGTATCTTCTATTTTGATGTACTTTAGATATGTATAACACTATTTTGATGTATCTCATTGCATGTAGGTGTATCACTAATTAAGAATTAATAATTTAAAATGGTTGTATATCACTATTTTAATGTATCTTAAGGTTGTATTTGTTATTGTTTTTGTATCTCACTATTTAATGTATCTTAGGGCTATATTATATCAATATTTGAAAATGAATAATTAATATAATTGCTTTTCACTGTTTCAATGTATCTCAAGGTTGACTGTTTAAAATTAATGGTCTTTTTATGTATCTTATTTTATGTTATATGAAACAAATATATTAAATATATGAATATATCATGTGGCCAAGTTACATTTACGATTATAATTTGTATTAATACATTATTAAAAATTATTACTTTTTACTCTAAATTTTTTGTTTTATTTTATTATCATGTAATAAAATATATATGATAAACTTATGTAAATATCGGAATATATATAAGTACAGTTAATGCATATATATGTATATTATATCTATATAAAATGACTATATATATGCATATTTAATATGTAAATAGCTTAAAGCAAGCTTGAATTTTGCTAACCTATTTTGATAGCATTTGGAAGAAATGTTTTAGTATAAATCATTAAAGTCTTAAACCCTCCATGGTTCAAAACTCTTTCCTAAATTTTTTATTTTTTATTTTCTTAAAACTTTTTAATATGATTGATTGTCCCAGCGTTTTATGAAAGAAGTTTTAAATAAGTTATAATAAAAGCATAAAAAAATTAGTGCATATGCAAAGAACACATGAAGTAAATTTATTGTTGAAAATCATCATTGATGTGTACAGATGTATGTCTCAATTTTTTTAATATATGTTTTTGATATATTCAAGGATAATATTTAATCAGCATCATTTAATGAGATTGAATCAAGACTAAAAGAACTAGGGTTGTTTGGTTTATAGGGTTTATAAGGTTTTAGATTGGAAGAAATGAAATCAAAGAATGAATTGATAATAATTAATGAATTGTTTCCACAGTAATGTCCAAGTTAATCCCTTCATACCAAGAGTTATAGTAGCTCTTCCCTTACAACATGATTAAATTTGCAATCCCCTTCAATAGATTTACAAACGAGAGACTCACTCCATTTGAACTCGATCTTCATCTCAAACCTTAGACCATCTTAAACTCGGACTTAAACTTAAACTTGGAATATATATAAAATATGTAAGAAACTTAATTTAAGAACACAAATCTTCCTTGAAACACCCAATATGATAAATTAATATGGTAAGCCAATACGGCAAGTCCTTGAATTTCTTTACGTAAATTGGTGTAATAACTTACAAAAAAGTTATTCATATACTTAATTATATTTTGCATTCAAACATAATGCTAATTGTCTTTGTATAATTATAATTTAGATATATACATTAGTAAAGTGACAATCTCATTGCTATATATACACACAAACAAAGTTATATATGCACACACACAAATAAATTCAATTGTCAAGAACATTTGTTATATAAAACAAATGCATGTGTGCACACACATACATATACAAAGTCCACCTAAATCTTAAAACAACAATTATAACTTTTCATATTCTCAAACCAATCTACTACTTGAATTTTATTATCTCACACCCAACTTTACACAAATTTGTATCATGTTATAAGTATTGTATGTAAAAAGTTTATATTATTATAAAAAGAATTAAACATTTTTTTACACAAATGGTCCAAAAGTTTTCAACATCTAAAGTTCAGTATTTGTTGGGACGAGATTGATCTCTATAAGCATTTGTTTTGGACGAATGAATCTGCATACAAAAAAACTAAGTTGATATGTTTTATAAAAGTAAGATATAATATGTGTTTGGTGTCACGATCATATGTAATCAATTATTATGTGATAAAAATTTCTATGAAATAACAATACTTTATGTTCTGAATATTAATGCATACAATACATTAACACATGTATATGTATATCATATTATTTGTATATATTATGTATATATCACCATAAGCAGTGAGTTTTTTTTAACTAGATTCAACACAATAATCATATAAGTTTGCATAAATAATGTGTAATCATGGGAAAGACAAAGTCCAATGTGGTACACTTTTGTTTAACACATTGTTATAACTTGAAGTGGCTTTGTTAAGAAAATTAACATATTATCCTTGTGCAACAATGTTATATCACAACAAATTTATTGGAATACATTCAAGTATTATTAATGAGGTGAGCATAACTTCTATATTAATAATATTATATATAATATATAGTGTAGTTAAGCATGTTCATGTATACTATCTCTATATAATAGTATATAACTATATCTTACAAAAACAAGGCTTGTGGTCTCAAGTTCAAAGTTCACACCTTGAAGAACATCGTCCTCTAGCAAGGAAAAAAGTTGGTAGTGGTTTGAGTTTCAATGTGGATGCTGCATTATAATCAAACATCATGTTATATTTTTTCAGTTATGTTACACACACTCTATAGATTAACTCAGCTTAAGACACACATGCTAATGTTTCACACACAAGAAGTCTAGTATTTGAGTTCAAGATGGTCTAAGGTAACGATCCAAGCTGTTTCATGTCTAAGTCCGAAATGGTTCAATTATTTAAGATTAGAAATTTGAATCCGAGATGGTTTGAAAAGTCTAAATTTAAATTTTAAAATGATTATATATGTCAATAATAAAATAATGAAAAGATATTACATTGTTATACTAGTAATCTTTAATTATAATATGAAATACATATTAAAACCTATAGACATAACTACAAAGTTGACTACATTTATAAATTATATAATGTAATTACAATGATATATAGGTTTGCTATAGTGCTAAATACAGAGAAATCTATAGAGATAACTATAGTAGTAGATTTATGTATTATAAATGTATTGTTATAGTAACTTCTAACTACATCTCCAAGCTATCACTGCCACATAACCTTTACAATGTATGGTTTTTTTTAAACATACAGAATGAAAATATAGTTTTACATTTTTTGAGGTTATTGTGAAGTATTAGTTTTTATGAGTACACAATTTACATTCCTCATTGTTGGTAATGAGGATGGTTAATCAGTTTGTGAAGTTGAAAATGTGTTTTTAAATAAGTACATCCATCATGCTTAGTCTATAATGCAAATATTTGTTTTATTTTTTTTAAAAATAAATATACTATGTGTTTCAAATAAGTACATCCATCATGCTCAGTCTATAGTACAAATATTTATTTTATTTTCTAAACACAAATATACTATGTTTCAAAATAAGTACATCTCATGCCCAATCTATAATGCAAATATTTATTTTATTTTCTTAAAACACAAATATACTTATATGGATCTTAGGGCCGATTCACACCACACATTAACTTGTGAACATTAGTTAAATTTTAATGTAATTATCTTCACACCGCCTGAACATTACATTAAATTTTAAAAGATAATGTAATCATTTGCTAATGCAAATCTATTCACACTAGTCAAAAATTAAATTAGAAGATAATGTTGAGTTAATGTTTTCTTTATAAATTTGGCATTAACTTAATGCCAAGATTTCTTGGCATTAACTTAATGCCAAGGCATTAATTTATATTATATGAACGGCTGATTTTGGGTGTTGTTTTGGATCGACTCGAGACCGATCATTGATGCTTTTTTGCCAGTGATCCGGTCCATTCGCCCTCACTACCACGATTGGTACCCCGATCTCGCTCTCCGATTTTGGCGCCATGCCCTCCAAATCCATTTTGATCACCTCTGTGGCGCGTGTGCCAGTCTGTGCGGTGGCACTCGGATCCCTATTTCCTATTACTCAAGGACAAGATTAGGCCGTGGAAATGGCGAGAGCTCCAAACAAGCGACTACAAGGTAAGCTCCTCCTACATTGTAGATAGATGAGCATATAGATGCATTCCCTTTCAGAGGAACAGCTGGGGGAACTACTGCCAGCAGACGAGCTTGCAATCACCACTGTAGAGGAGTGCATTCGCTCTTCAACTTCTCAATTCGGCCTGAATGTCAACTCTTCGGCTTCTCATTTGGGTCTTAGAGTAGCTGGCAAAAACGCTCGAGATAGGCAGGCCAATTGGAGCCATGACGAGGTTATGACTTTGATCAGAGCGAAAGCTACAGAGTTTGGCTACTACGATGGCTGTGTTGATCGTGCGAAATGGTTTCAGCTAAGGAGAAATGGGATAGGATCTCGGCTTCTCTACGTCAGCTCGGGTTTGAACGTGATGGTGACAAAGGTGCAAGACAAAGTGGGTGAACTTGACAACAACTTACAAAGCTGTCAAGGCTTATGATGCAACAACCGGATGCTCAAACTACTTCCTCATGACTCCCAAAGAGAGAACAGCTCAACATCTTGGCTTCATAGAGAAGGAGGCGTTTGACGAACTCGATGACTTGCTCTCGGAGAAACCAAACATCACACCAGCCAAGCTTCGAGACAGTAGTGTTGCAAGTGGTTCCAGTGGACAAGCTGCTAGTTCCGGTGGTGCATCTACGAGTGCAGCTACGGCCATGGGTGGAGCAGCTACGGGTGCAGCTACAGCTGCAGGTGGTGCAACTACGGCGTGCAACTACAGATGCAGCTATGTCTCCGAGCTCAGACCGAAGTGAAACAGTAGCTGAAGATCGGGTCCCTGGAGATCGTGTGCCTGGTTCTACAGGTCGGCTCAAGAGGAAGGCGAGAAAGAGCGACTCTTCATCTCAAACTGGTTTGGCTGAAGCTTTCAAGGAAGGGAACGTTTCATACTTGAAGATGTTGCAAGCAGCTAGGAGAATAGGAGCAAACGCCATGCAGACTTGTTGGAGATGGAACGAACTCGACATGCCGAGTTCATCAGACTTGAAGCCGAACGGCTTGAGATGGAGCGAGCCTCTAACAGCCAGATGAACAACACTCTAGCTGCATTAGTAGCTGCAATTGCAAAGCAGGCATCTCATGAAAACTAGCTTGTAATGCTGTTATTAATAAGATCTTGTTTTGTTTCCAAGGTTCTTGAGTTAAGCAATGGACATGCTCCAAGTGTTGCTTGTTATCCTTCTACTACGACAGTGGATCAACTTGCATAAACAGAAGCTTGAGTTTAGAAGAAGAATACAGAACGAGAGTAGGAAAAGGAAGCGTTTCCTACGAGAGATCACTGAAGTTGACGAGACAACACAGGAACAAGTACTTCAACGATTTCACTCGAATGCTTTAGTTGTTTCAGCGGCTATGCCAGAGGTTCATCGGGTTTGGTGGGTTAAACCACGGTCGACTGTCTGGTTTGACAAGTTTGTCGAGATGATTTACGACGATCATAGGTGGAAGAAGAACTTTGGCCTCAAGAAGCAAACGTTCGACAACCTGGTACTTCGTCTCAACAATGTTGTTGTGAAGCAAGATACACATTACAGAAGCGCTATTCCAGTTCGCATTCGACTTGCATGCACACTGTACAAGCTGAGACATGGATCAAAGTACCTTTCCATCTCTGAGAGGTTCGGGATAGGTGAGAGTACAGCAATAGAGATCGTCAACGAGACGTGCAATGCTATCATCAACATTCTTGGTGAAGTTATCAAGTTTCCAGCTTCTGCTCAAGAGTTGAGAGTGATCATACAAGGTTTTCAAGACCTTACACAACTACCAAATGTAGCTGGCTGCATCGATGGAACTCAGATCGAAGTTGAAAAGCCTCGAGATCATGGTGAAGTTTACTACAAGCATCACCGTTATAGCGTTGCACTTCAGGCTGTCGTAGATAGTAAGAAAAGGTTTTTGGACATCTGTTGTGGCTGGCCAGGATCCGTTCACGACGCTCGAGTTTGGAGGAACTCGGGTTTTTACCAGCGTGTAGCAGCAGAGGAGATACTTCAGACCTGTTTTTGAGCTTCTCGGATACAGCTTGAAGCCATATCTTCTCGGAGACAAAGGCTACCCTTGCAGCCCAGCGATTATGGTGCCTTTTCGACGGTCAACAAACCTTTCAGTCCTCAAGAAGTTCTTCAACAACGAGCTTTCAAAAGCTCGTCAGATCGTGGAGTGTAGTTTTGGACTTCTAAAAGGTATGAAAAAGCATTCGAACGTGAATTCTAACTGGTTTTTGTGCAGGAAAGTTCCAAATACTTGGCTCAAAGATCCGAATGCAACCTGACATTGTTCCTGATATTGTCTATGCCTGCTGTGTGCTGCATAACTATCTCATTGATATTGGCGATGCAGATGTTGATGAAGAATTGCGGAGTTAGATTTGCCGGAAGCTGAACCCATTGAAGAAGACGAGGATAGAGTACAACAGAATGAACAAGGAGGAGATATTGTACGTGAAAAACTCCTCGAATACCTTGTAACTGCAGTGTGAAACATAATACAAAATTTGAGCTTTTAATATAAAGTTAATGTAAAACATATGTGAACATATATGTTAATAACTTTAATGTAATACAGTGTGAAGTCATTTACATTACATTAAATTAAGTTACATTAACTAAAATTCTCTAATGTTGTGATTAACTAATGCTGGTGTGAAGATCAATGACATTAACTAATAACATTAAGCTAATAACATCTAATGTAATGTTCACAACTTAATGTGTGGTGTGAATCGCCCTTAATTCACCTTATAACATTTTACCACCGTAATATAGAGATGTAGTAAATATTTATAAGCATGAACATGTATTCAGCTTTGAAGACAACACGTTGGACTCTAAAAAATAACATTATTTATTGACATTTAAAACTTTACTTACGAGTTCATAACATTCACAAACTCAATATATGGAACTGTACATTAATTGTACAGCAACCAATGCTTAGCGCCCTCTTTAGACTCATTCACAACCTAGTGTAATATCTGGGAGTTATGGAAATTTTCAATATCAAAATAATATATATTAGTTTAAACATGAATGAAGCTTCCTTCCAAGTAGTTTTATAAAGTGTAAGCCTTGAACTTGTTACGAATGATATACCCAACAGTGGAACATGTAAATCAAAAGTTTTTCTATTTTAACTTCATCATGAGCAGTAAACACTAGGATTCTATGTAAAAATAATGTTTATTATTGTGTTTACCACCTTAGTTATTTGATTAACTATTTATTTAATCTGCTAAATATAAATATATGCATGTCTATTCAATTAATATTTTTACCTTATCGACCTAGTTAATGACACGTGTGGCTAAACTTAGAACATTTGTATGGACATCATACACATGCAGACCAATGCACTAACTATATAATGAACCAATCCATACTAATTAATCATTAGCTTTTAATCACATATATCTCATCAAATGGCAAGCAATGCTAAGGATGCCGTTAAATCAGAAGATCCAAAACTTATGTTGCAGCATTTTAGGCAGAAATCTCCAACTTGGGGTAAAGTGTTTCGTATTGGAGGCACATTAGCATTGATCACAACAGGTACTATATAATGTTGTTTAATTTTAATTAATTATGTTTTAAATCAAACAATATATACTAATACATTTTCGTATAGTTGTGGTTGGTGGAGGTATTGCACTGCTTGTGGCTTCTCCAGTTCTATTGTTTTTTAGTCCGATTTTGGTTCCGCTTGCGATTCTATGTGGGCTTGCATTTGGAGCTTTTGTTGCGTTTCTTGTGTTTGTGTCTGGCGTGGCATGGGTTTACAAGTATGCGAGGGGAAGGCATCCTGTTGGATCACGCCAGGTCGACGCTGCCAAGCATCGGATTGCTGACACGGCATCACACGTCAGCGACAAGGCCCGTGAAGCTGTGCACAACATTGCCTCCTGAAGGCATGTGTAATATGAAATAATATTTAGTATTTTATATAAGGTTTGTGTGTATTATATTCTTAATTTGTTTTTATTGTAATAAATAAATCATTTTTTATATCAAATTTAGTTTTATTTCATTAAAAAAATTGACAAACTAAACTATATTACATTTGTGTGTAATAGTTGGTATTCTTTATTAATGATAGAAAGACTGAATAATCAAACGCACTATTTCATTATCATTTAAACTCTGTCTAGATTTAGATTTAAATTTAAAGTATATATAAAAAAATTCTTATATGCGTTACAAGGGTATATATCTAATTTTAAGAACTCACCGGTGCGAAGAAATTTATAATAGACTAGAAAACTTGTATGGTTTAGTATATGCCTGAGTCTCTTTAAGGTTTTAAATATATTTCTTTTATTAGTTTTATTTTAATTTTTATTATTATATTATTATTTAATATGAACTATTCCATATCACATTTACTCAAATATTTTGTGGAATATTCAACTACAATAGACATAAATAAAATTAAGAATTACCCTCAAATCAAAATGAGAATCTATATAGTCCAAATTCTTACTAATTAATAATTTTGATTATTTAATTAATATTTATTAATAATTATATAATTTTGACTAGTACACACTTAATTATTTAATAATAATTATTTATTAATGAACCCTTAACTCAATTGAGTTGTTATTTTTCATCTAACAAATTTATTTTTAATTATTTTTAACTTAGTGATTTTATTCTTAAGCTTATGCCTATGTTTAACTAATTAAGGATAATAACTAGGTTAAGAATCAAGTTTAGGCCTTTAACTTAATTATTATCTTTAATTTAATGTATTTATTTTACATTAAATTCTTAACCTAATTATTATCCTTAACTTCATAAATTTATCCTTAAGTTAGAATACTACTTTCTTTACAGTGTCTCAAACATACAATGCTAGTATATGCATAAACTATACCCATGCATGAGCGTAATTTAATCATGTTTTATCTTTAACTTAAAGTTGTAACCCAATTAATTTAATTATTATTCTTAATTTAATGTATTTATTTAATTAATATTTTTACCTTAACCATATACGTGTGGCTAAACTTAGAACATTTGTATACTCAAAGAAAGAGAGGATTTCAAACGACAAGGAAACATACTTGTGTCTATATAATGTACTGTTTTATGAATATGAAGTTTCAGATAGATGTATGTACCACACACACAACACACAAATATAAATAAATAAATAAATAAAAATTTATATATATATATATATATATATATATATATATATAAATGCATACATACATACATATGTATGTATGTATGTAAAGCAGTGATTCCATTTCCATGTTATTAATATTTTAAAATGTAAAACATTATTAATGAAGTGAGGATTATTAGAGTCCAGGTAATATGCCTCCAAATACTCTACGATATGCAACAAGTTCACCGCAGTGGAGAGAGAGAGGTTTTGTTAAGCAGCATCATTCAGTAACTAAACACTGTGTGTGTGTGTGTGTGAGAGAGAGAGAGAGAGAGAGAGAGAGAACAGAGAACTCACCTTGAGCATTAGCATGTCCAGAAAGGAAGACTAGAACTGCACGAGAACAATGAAAGTTTAGAGCAAAACATTTTAACTTAATTACATGTTTTAGCGCTTTAAATAGTTGAGTAGAATTGTGTAAGAATATTCTCACAGTAACTGAATATGCCATAGACGGTAATGAAGTGTGTAATTATATTTGTGTAAAGCTGAGTCAAAGAATCTCTCCAGAAAGTTACATTAAGAAAAAGATTTCATTGTCAAACTGCTGTAATAAAAAAAAATGTTAATTAAACTATGAAATGGTGCAAGGAGTGGTTAACATTCGATAGTAGGAGAAACAATATTGCATACTTACATACCAGATGTACGTTGTCATAGCAGGAACGTAGAAATACATGTACATATACGGTGGAATCTCTGGTAGCCGGAAGGCAGCGAGCAAATTGCCTTGTTAAGATCCTCCTTCGTAACCACCATGCCTTGTGCTTTCCTTGTCGATTCCACTTCTATATCGCACGGTATTATGTCCCTTGGGTACTCCCCACTGCTAACAAAAAGTGTGTCTAAGTATGTGTGTGTGTGTGTGTGTGTGTGTGTGTGAGAGAGGAGAGAGAGAGAGAGAGAGCCAATAATGGTTGTGTGTGTGTGTGTGTGTGAGAGAGAGAGAGAGAGAGAATAATGGTTGTGTGTTGTGGTGTGTGTGTAGTTGTACGCGAATATAGGTGCAATTTGCAATATTGTAAGAAATTAAACTGTAAGGAACAAAGTATTCAAAATGACACATGCAGTTCTATGTGTATATATCACAACAATATGTGTGCGTGCAAACACCCACATACAAGTACTTTTTGCATGGTACATAAACTGAACGTATCATAAACTAAACATTATCACCAATCTATTTCCTACCGGAAACTCTAAACACAAAATGAGTTCACACACACACACAGCAATAGCTCTTTGCTACCTGCTGAGGGTCTGAAGTGCGAATAGAAGCTTGATATTCAGGCGCATTCTGTAGTTTGCGAAGGACATTTGCAGGCAGATGCCATGATCTGCAGAAAGGAAATATTTATATATTCTTAAGATACTTCGCTTACATAATTAAATTAATAGGTAAGCTCATATACATTCTACCATAAATATAACAAAAATATAACAATAATGAGATGAAATGCACGCACACACCAAGCGTATCTGTCCGTATAATATTGAAGGACCAAATCACATACCTGTATTATTAAGGAAAACAACCGACTGCAAGCAGCGGTGACGAACACGGCATCTCCGGCTTCCTTAGCCACTTTGAACAAGTTCATAACTAAATCGCTTGTTTGCTGTCAACATGACACAAGTTGCAGTTAAAAAGTTGCAAATATATACATGCACATTGGTAGGTCATGCATATGCTTGTATCTGAATATGGATGTCGCGTGTATAAATATGTTTAACATATGCACATTTTGTGCGTATATATGAACATACCTGAATGGCTGTAGGAGGCCCTTGAATTGTTTTACTCTTATCTTCTCGCCAGGTAGTAAAGCTTGGAAAAAGATCCTAGAATTCATACCAGGGTAACCCTGAGAGCAAAAGCTTCATCAATAAAGAGACATCGAGCATAGATATGTGCACGTGGTGTTGTAATTATGTATATACATGTGTGCGTGGGTTCGTGTATATGTTGATAAGTAGAGAAGGTTTCAAAGTTTTTTTTTTAAATGAATAAGAGGTTAAACACAGATACTGTCTGCTGAACAAAGTGTGTGGGTGTATAAAAAGGATGTATGTTGCAGCACGAACCATTTCAATAAACTGCACGTCAGGCGACAAATTAATCCAACAAGAAGCTGCAGAGCCTTTGCCTTCGGTTGTTATACTGTCCAGTAGTGAAGTCAGTGACAAATTAAAAAAACAAAATAATATAAAATAGCCCCTAGTATTATATAATTGCCAAATTGTCCAGGTAGTTCTGAAAATGCCCTTGAGTAATATAATATATATATATATATTATAATATAATGGATATTACAAGTAGGTTTGTGTGTATGTTATTAAGCTGATTAATGTGATTAATGGTAAATTTGACTCAAGGTCAATTTGGGCATTCTTAAGAAAATTTTGAAATTATATAGCATATGATTTTAATTTACCTTTGATTCACCCTGTATCCATAGCTGCCATCAAGTCTGTAAAATTCCCTCTTACTAATTATCCGTGTGATATGCCATCCCTGTGCCGTGAAAATCATTAAGTAAAGCATAATAGATTTATGATATTTTGATGTGAAATATTAACTGAGCATTCATATATAACAAGTTTATACCTGCATTTTCTGAAACAAACGTGTTTTGCTGTGCTCCCTTTTACATATATCTGATACTGATGAAAACCGTTTCACCCTTTCCTCCAATGTGCCTAGTGTCTCCTTCATTTTTCTTATCTTCTCCTGCATATCCTGTGGAAGCCCATTATATCTTCATTTCTAAAAAGGCTAATTCTCTCTCTTCCCCACACGCACACGCACACAGATCAACCGATACACCACTCAAACAAATAAATAATATGTCCACTCTACCTGGCTTTTTGATGCGCAACACAGGTAACTCTTGTTCAGTTGATTCCTCTTCGTTTTCTTCAAAGAATTTCTTTTGTTAGTCCTCCATTGTAGATGTTGAGAGCGGTCATAAAGAGTCTTCAAAGTCTTGTATGACAAGTGCATGGCCTCTACTTCTCTCTGTAAACGACAAAAATTACACGACATACATGTAAATGCACTCGCAGATACGTATGTACTTAAAATATACATATACGTTACACATATACGTGAGTATATTTATAATATTGGCGTACTTTTAAGGCCTGTTTCCTGGACGTTAAGTTACATGCTTTCTCTCTTTCGGATTCAAGCATTGACTCCAGCTGTTTCATAATACTCTCGTCACATTTTTGAGTCTGTGTATTCTACCCGTTAGCGCTAAGAATGACACACGGGCGAGCACACGCAGGCACGCGCACGCACACACGCACACACACAGGCACGCGCATGACTTACTTATAGTTACAACACTAATATCTTTTGTGTGAATTAATATAAAGTACTACTAGAATGCAATATTACTTTCAGTTATTCATCAAGTTTTTATTGCAACAAACTATATTGTGAACTGACCTGTAAAATTCCTTTATTGGACTCCAGAGGAACTCTCACACTATTTTTTCCCACGGAACGGGGAGTCACAGAGTTCTCAGCATGTACTAGTACATGGGCTTCTTTCTGAAACCGAAAACATTACTACATGCGTTTAACACACACATACGCAGTCTGAATTGTATGAGCATATACACTCACAGACATGGTATATAACTAACTACTGTCACGTATGTCGTAACATATATCTGGTCCTGCGTCCATCAACCTATATGCATGCATATGTACATTCTGATAGATATATAAACATATATCATACACATACATTAGCTGTATATGTAACGGATTGCTAACCTTCCAGGCCTGATTAGACTGTAAGCAATATACATTTTCCTTCTCGGATTCAAGTATGGACGGGGGAACATTTTCATCAGCTTTGTCCATCGTGGGAGGAGGATTTTCCCCAGCATGTGTCTGCATAGTATTTCATTAAGCTCAAATTGACACACACGCAGGCACGCGCACACACACACACAAACAAACACGCTAGATAGATCCATTTAGCGATACATTTATACTCACAAACCTTCGAAACTTGTTCGGTGGGCTCTAAGTTCTCCTTGTCCAAAAGTCTTCCAGTAGATTTGTCCACAGAGGCAGGATGTGTCAACTACAGTATTTATACATAAGATGATGTTATAAAATTAGATTTAACTACTGCGAAGTGACACATTTATATACCTTGGAACCTTGTTTGGTGGATTCTATATTCTCCTTCTCTGATTCCATAACAGGAGGAGGCATCTGGAAGCAAGAATGCTTGTTACTTGCTCAAATCATAGTTCATCAATAGTTAAGTAACTATATCGGAAAACAATGTTAGACACACCTTTAAAACTTGATTTCTGGGCTCACAGATCTCCTCAATCAGAACAGTTTGATCACGTCTCTCCAGAGAGGAAGGGGGAGGAGTTTTCCCAGCTTGTGTCTGAAACAAGATGTCATAGTATACGATGCTATGTTAGAAATATGTACATATAAATGAGTATCTTATTATAGGGTACCGGCATATCCATTTATATTTGCTACAAATACGTAGCGGTAATCCAAATACAATCATAACACACTTATAGTTAATACATACTTATACTCATCACATCACATCACAACACACGCACATGCCATGCACGCTCACGCACACATTTTTTACTAAATCCCACCTTCAAAAGGTCCAAAACTTTCTCACCAGCCTTCTCCACGGACGGAGGAGATGAATGTATCTATCCAGACGAAAGATTCAGCTGTTTACTTCATGTCTTTGAAAACCTAAATTAATGTTGTGAACCCACCTTTGAAAGTTCGTTGCTTTCATCATGATCAGTCGAGAATTTCAAAGGCGATGTATCATCTCTATCAACAATAGGGACCTGAAAGGATCGTCTAAGATTATACTTCACGAAATACGAACTTACAAATTAATTATGGGTGTTGATTTATTAATCATACTAGATCTTTGTTCTAAAAAATCAAAGTACCTGAATCATTGTGGTATCGTCAAAGGTAGTGCATGTATCCCTGTCTAGCAACAATCCCAGTGTTGGTATAGGAGTTGTCCTCCCAGAACATTCACTTTGGCAATCCGTATCCAGCAAAAAATCCAGATTTCCAGCTACTGTGACATCATCACTCGCAGTTCTTTCCTGTTATGCATCAGAAAATGAACACTACTGTATATACGATTATACTATATGTACGTATATGATATAACTATGATGTTTAATCCATTGTTTGTAAGTAGTTTTAAGCTGTGAATAAAGTGTCTAGAATACCGAAAAAAATATTACTACCTTAAAAGCCCGAACATCTTTGCTGTTACAGCTCTCTATTGTCTCTTTATAATTTGTGCAGATATTCGTCCTCTCCTGAAATTATAGAGCATGTAATGGCAGCAACATCTAAGGATACAATATAGATGAGCATTCACACACAGGCACAGAAGCACGCCACGCAACTTTATTGCTTACATACTACTTAGAATAAATCATGAGATTATGTATACAGAATGCATATGCCTAGGGCGCTCTAAATAAAATAGTGCACGTATGTATGTGTACAAGTCAACAGATTTTGCCGGTGTCTACATCGTTGTGTGTTGTGTGCACATTGTATCTGTGACTACCTTGAGAATAATTGGTGTGGACTGAACGTTGATTTCCTGAAGAGGCCTGCGTTTCTCCGTTGAGCCGCCCAGTTTAAGCTTCTTGGGTACGATTAATTGAGCAGGACTACCATTCTCATCGCCTTGAACTTCAGAAGGATCTCTGTAGGCTCTCCGCCTCCTTTTAGCCAGTGTAGCACCATCAACCATCTCCGTGTACTGCATTAATATTAATACACTATGGTGAATTTCTTAGCATACACACACACACAGGCAAAATCTGTTAACTTGTACACATACATACGTGCACTAATACACACACACACACACACACACACACACTTGTACCATACACCATGTATATATAAACTCTACACTATAGATCGAGATTATTTCACTTAACTCGGCGGAGAGTTTGAATAAAACAACTTGTTGGTTGTTAATAATATACGATATATAAGTGTATGTGTAAGCACGCCATACCTGCATTGGTGCGCTTCCTTGGAAGTCAGATGGCGGTGGTGATGGGATTGGTCTCCGAGGATTTTGAACTGTGAAGCTCATGTCGCTTTCCAACGATCCAGGACGCTTTCCATCAGCCTCGCACGCTTCCCCACCTAATATACCAACGTTATATCACTATTAGTAAGTAAAATTACTTACCAATGTCGGAGAACTTGAAAAATCTCGCGGAGAATGTGCTACTGTCTAAGGTTATGTCATCCTCATCTATGGGGGATCCTTGGGTTGCTTGAGTTATGTGGTTGACATCGACTGGGCTAGCTTCTTTACCAGCATCGGCTCTACATCGACCAAGAAGCTAGGTGAACTAATTGACGAGTGTGCAAGATCACTAACGTCATACGGACATAGTTACAACATACGCACACGCACACTATATATTATTGTATTATAAGTGACAACACAACACACACATTCACAAACATATTGTTTGTGCGGGTGTGCGTGGAGTATATGCATGGCACACAGCACACACATACACACACACGCATGCACGCACCATAAGATTATGAGTTTTGAATAGATGAGAATATACGTACGCACACGCACATGCATATAATCTATAGACACATGTATATGCGTATAGAAAATCTTACCCAGCAGAAGCAACGGCATTTCTCTCTGTGGAACTTCCAGTGTCCTGAGGCGTACCATTTCTAAGAGGCGAGCTTTTCCTCTTTGCGGCTAACCTGGGCGATCTCCGGTGAGAAGAAACTTCGGAAGTAGCTCCTGGTGGAGTTGCGTATTCATCATCCCTCTGGAAAACATGCACCGTCTTCGTCTCCGCAAAACTCACTCGCCGTGCAGATGAACGCCTCTTCTTCCGTCTCGGTATTGTCGTCTCGTCTTCAAAGACATCCAGAGTGGGTGTCTCAACAAATCCGTTCACAAGATTAAACCTTTCCACCTCCATTACCAAATCGCTGGAACGGCGGCTAGAAACTGCGTGTTTTCATTGCTCTAAAATAGACAGAATCGCCAGAAACCCAGATGTTAAACAGAAACTACAGATTTTCCTCAAGAAATGTATGGCTAGAACCTGACAACTGCGTGCAAAACCTGCCCTGCTCAAGAAGCATAGAATAGATTTTCCTGTGATTGATCGTCTCTGGCCGTTTCTTCGGCCTCTTGCATTACAAATCCTTGCTCAGAGAACGGCTGGTAATTGTAGATTTCAGGAAATGGGCAAAGAATCGACTACAACTACAGAGTATGTGTAGAATTCGGCAAGATTTTACATTTATAGTGAATTTCCGTGATCAATACTTACCTATGATCGATTGCCTCTTGCTGCTCCTCAATCGCCTTGCTTCGCTCTCGCATTACAAACCCTAGATCAGAGTCTCAACGGCTAGTTCTCTTTGAACTGATTCGTTTAGCACATTCTTTGATACCCTCAATCTAACGGTCAGCACTTCAAACAATCGAACGGCCAGTATTCGAAAACCCCAATTTACGATTTATTAATTTTGAATATTATTTACACACAAAGAAAATTTTAGAAACAAATTTTAATATTATATATACATGGTTTTGTAACATATAAAAATTAAGTTCATTTCAATGGTGTTATACTAAGAAAACAATTTATTTAAGTCTTGTGCAATAGGAAATCTGTTAAAAGATTAAAAAATAAGAATCATAATTTAAAATATAAATATTTACCTTGTAATACTATCAGGAATTTGCTATGTAAAATATTATAAACACTTAATTTATATATGTGTGTGTGTGTGTGATTACATAATGTGATTTACTTCAGCTTATTAAAATTATTAGAAAGTAATATATTATATGATAATGACCTTTGAAAACTGTTTTAAAAGGAGATGTGAAAAATATATGTGCACACATATATATATGTGTGTGTGAATGTGTATAAGATATACATATCTAAATGCATACACATACATTACCTATTAATTGTTCTCTCTCTCTCTCTCTCTCTCTCTCTCTCTATATATATATATATATATATTATGTGATTTGGCACATGTAAACTTGATCTGGTATATCTAAATGCATACACATACATTACCTATTAAATGTTCTCTCTCTCTCTCTCTCTCTCTCTCTCTCTCTCTCTCTCTCTCTCTATATAATATATATATATATATATATATATGTGATTTGGCACATGTAAACTTGATCTGGTATATGTTTTGCCTTGTGGTGCATGAGGCTTAAACCTGCCCATTTTTGAAGTATGCTAGTATAAGTGGCTGTCAATATACTATTGTTTTAAATTTTCCAGCAAAGTTTCTTAATGTACATATATGCATTTAGAAATGATATATTTAATAAAACTTGTGAACAATGAATCATTACAACACACACACACACACACACACACACACATTTAAGAGTTATATGCACTAGACAATTAATCTATCATACTATGTATATTACTACTAATATAAATATATAACTAAATAATGTATATACTTAAAATAATATATACAACTAGTGTTCACAATTTTATATGTTAATATATATGTGTTTATTAAACTTTATGATATTTCAAAAAAGTTAAATCATATTACTTTTTATTATAATTTTTAAAATTTTTACTTTAATGGGTAAGAACTCAAAGATTATATAAGTTGATTATGAATTAAACCCTATACTAGTAAATATATTGTAATATTCACTTTCATTAATAAATAAAAGAGCCTTAAGTAAATTCAAAATGTTAAAACATCATAAAAATATATTTTATTTTTATAACACAAAGAACATGAATGAATCTAATTAATTTTAATTATATTATCAACCATATATATTGATTTTGATTGATTTTAACATGTTAAAATACACCTATTAAATTAAATTGTTAAACTTAAGCTATTACCGTTTAAACATTACATACAATTGCTAAAAATATCATTTAATATTTCAATTTTATACATTTTTTTAATTAAACATTATCTTATTTGTCACAACATTTCCCTCCTGTTATGCCAATTAGGCAAAGGGTTAATTAATGTTTATGAGAAGACCCTAGTCACAATTAACCTTGAGTTTTTTTACTCATATATTTCACATATCTCAAAATCTTCATATATTTCACATATCTCAAAATATTCATATATTTCACATATCTCAAAATCTTTATCTAATCAGTAAACTCACCAAGTTAAAACTATGACATTGTTAAATTATTAATCTTAATCTTCTGTAACGTTTCGAAACAATCCCTTTCAATTATGTAAAGTATATGTTCATAATTAAACCAATTATAATAACAAATAATTATGGAGCTAATAATTCATTTTAAAAACTTGGGTTATGTATTAATAATGTAGTAATAATAGCTACCAAGATATAAAAAAACTCCTTTTTAAAATGTGGTCTATGACATGAAAAGCTGCTTACAAACCAAAAATAATTAATTAAATATAATTAACTAAATATAATTAAAAGACTTAAAATATCTTTATTCATTCATTCATATACATATATGCTTAGTAACATAAGTGGTGATCTAGTCTTCGTGTGTAAGTGCCAGTGTTGCATGTGTGCAACACATATAAGGAAACGCTGTATATATATTACACATGAAGACCAGATCACCACCCGTGTCACTACACACACGCTTACATACATACACATATAATACATACTTTACAATTTTATTTGTTTATTTATATTTCTCGTTTGTGTAGAAGCCTTGAAAATAATTATTACATTAGATAAGTAAGAATCGCAAAACTTCCTACTACATAGATACAATTCTAAACTCACACTTACATGGGATTATACAAATCTGATGGTCCAGTGGGAAAAAACTCTATATACACAGAAAATGCTGCTGCCTCTGCCCGTATACCTGCATATACACACACATTAAACTACATCATAACACCGTGTGTGTGTGGAATGCTTAAATTTACATAATACTAATATACCTACCCGTACTTGTAAAACCATTAAATGTGATATAACTTGCACTGCCAGTGAATTAATCTCTCTATCACACACGCACACATCTAAGAAAACACGACTTCCTAGCATATAACCATGTAAATCATAACACAGAACTGTATAACCATTGTACGTGTGAGTTTAATGTAAATAGAGAGAGATTTATGTTAGTAAGAAATGGATATAGTGGAAGTTCTCTCTCTCTCTCTGTCTCTCACACACACACACACGTAAAACACACTAATATCTGACAATCTGAAACTAATTTATTTTGCAATCAATACTATAAACTAGTAGTACTTGAACTAAAATTAATAGAAATGTATATTTAATATAAAATGAATATAAGGCTTACGTACCTCTCCGAGCTATTTTGCAAAAGTCTGACAGAATTGGACGGACTTTTGCATACCTTCATCGATGGGCAACAGCAGGAGTAAACAAAGAAAAGAATATTCTCCGGAAATATAATATTCTCTATTGCTTTCTTCCAGTGGTCTCTGCGGTTCGTTGTCTCATCATTTCCATCACGGCGGCTCTCCGACGGGATTCCATTTGGAGTATTGACCTTCTCAAGTGTTCCTTCAAATCCCTGTTCATACAAATAATATACAAGAAGATTAATACATAAGCATGAGAGACAGTGAGAGAGAGAGAGAGTACACATACTTGCAACGAGGAACACGGCACTGGGACTCCTTACAAGTCCGAGCGTGGATCGCAAGATGTTCCACATGCGCTTGCACAAGAGGCAGTTGCCGCTAACCCGCTTCGGACACGTGCCCCCGTGCCTGAACAATCTCTTCACATTCACACACATCGGATACTGGCACTGCTGTGTTCCACAATTGGATGCATGCACTAGCAACTCCAACATCTTCTTAAGCTGTAAACAGAATATGTATAAGTCTCTCCCTCCCTCACACAACACACACATCAATATGTTGGACCCAGCAGAGGACACACATCACACAAGAACGAAATCGTACCAGACAAACTGAACACACACACACACACCACCTGTAGCATCCGCTGCTGCCGTGCTCCTTATTCTGGGCATTACGCTCCGAGGCAGAGGGGTGGGGTATTAATCTGTGGGGGTGTTTTCTACCTTCCTCCTGGTAGCAGCCATTACATACGTCGTACTCTGTACACGTGTCACACTTCCATCCTTGTCCAGTCTCAATATCGTGGTTACATATGGAGCACGTTGTCACGAATGCCGGTGCCATCGGATTATGTAAATGGTACAAAACCATCATCGAAGAAGTGTTTAGCCCTGTTAAAAACATGTATTGAGACGTATATACACATATGTGAACTGATGGTAATATACACACATGATAATACAAATGTATCCATGTATGAATAAATATAGGAATTGAAAGTAAAAAACATAGATACAATGATTTAGTTCATGTGTGCATAGATTTTATGTTTACTTGTGTACGTACATAAAAATTTTATACAGAATTGCGCACAAAATAGAAGTGAATCAAAACCAGAGATGTACACACACACACACGCACACGCAACCACACACCTTCGTAATGTGTCGTATTGGTAATGGTTGCCTTGACAAAGTGTGAGGAATGCATGCCGGTATCGAAGAATTCACTCTCCATTATGTCGTCTTTGTCTTTTGTGTCTCCGATACTCTCATCTACTGCAACCTGTTGAACAAAAGAGCCAACAAGTATCGATACCCATTACCCATTCTGGCGTCTACGTACACACACACATACCGGACTTAGGTGATGCACTTCTTTGTTGTTAAAGGGATGTCTTTCCCTCTCATCAAGTTTAACATCAGCATCATAGCACCTGTCACAAAAGGACCAAATAAGAATTATAGGCACACGCAACGCACACACTCACCTGTCACAAAGCTGGAAAGTTTTACAGACTCTACAAATCCACCGATAGCCTGAAGAATAAAGTTTCTACAATGTGTGCATGTGTGGTAGAGATGAACCATGATGAAATCCTCTTTCATGGGCATTATAGACTCTCCAAGCTGCAAAACCATATATATATGTTCCTTTAGGCATTACTAGTATCTGTATATGTATATATTCATACTAACCTTCAGCATAAGTTGAGTGTCTTTAGAAGCATTGACACCCATCTCAGCAGCCGCAGCAGTTTTAGTGTTACGTTTGGTAGGGGGCTTCTTAATCTTTCCTTTCTTCTGCTTATTACCATCATCGCTGTCCTGTTGTTGTTGAAGTTGTAATATGATATCCTCTGCAGCCCCGGGCCAATAATCACCGTCAAAGTATGGTAGTCTTGCTGCCGTGACCTTAGTAGATTCAAATTAGTATATACGTGTACATGTGTGAATACACATGTATCTAATGAGTATAAGTGTTTTTTATCTATGTATGTATATATGTATGCATTGTAACTATGTCCTGAACATAAAGAAAGAATATGTATATATATACCTTTGCCTTGCATTCTCCTTGAGAGACAAAGAAGTAATCATAAAAATTGGTCACATCGACAACAATATTGTCCTGCTTGCTTTTCTCAACATTGTCAAATACCTATAACAGGAGATCAGGTACTGTTTATAAATGTGCACTGCTCGTGTATAAATTTATATGTAAGTATAAATGTATGTACGCGCTGTATGTATGTAAATATCACATTCACGATTACATACACATACAGCTGCGTACATACCATTCACGAAGCTTGTCAGACTTTGGTGTTTTTTGTATCTCAGGGTGACAATAAAGAATGTAATCTTCTCCTTTGAGAGGCGGACATGCCCATATATAACAGCTTGTAAATCCTCGTCTTTTGCAATAATCCAAGTAGCCAACCTATAATTAAATTAAGGTTAATACTAGTACATCTACGATATATGTATGCATTTATGCATATATTAGCATAGATAACGTACTATAGTATAGCATATATTGTACTACAGTCTGAATTATACTGGTACGTGTGTCTTTTAATGCTAGCATAATTATGACTTAAACATATAATTTCTCTGTCTGTCTGTCTGTGTGTGTGTGTGGTGTCTATCTATCTATCATATATATATATATATATATATTACCAGGAGCTCGTGATAGACGTATGTTCTAAGTGCTTCCCGTGTAGCGTCTTAACCTCAGGCCGGAAGTACTTAACAGAGTCCAAGTATGAAAGATATACACGCCGTTCGTTTGGTTGAGCAGATTCTACACCAAACTCCTGCACGTACATTCCGTAAAGACAAACTTCTACGCCTTCGATTCTCTGAAACAACAAAAACCGCCTGCAAGACACTCATATTAGATATATGGCATGCCATACCCCCCCTTTCCCATCTACACACACACCTTCGATTTGTATGGAAATTCAGTGGGATAATCTTCCTCCTGGAATATCTCTAGGAATCGTGGTTTCACTTCCAGCTTTTTATCAACTGATGAAACCACTCTGACAACAAGCCCTTCTGCTCCAGGCACCTTAACGGCCAAACAATATATCAGATATACGTACATATCATGTGTAATATACATATGTAATACCTCATCAAAACTTTTCCCTTGAGCACGAGCACGTTCCAAGCGTTCTTGTCTTAACTTTTCAGTTAATCTTTTTTCAAGGTGATCGCTTAGGTAAGTTTTAGGGAGATCTTTAGCACCGAGAAGAGCACTCTCTGGTAAAGGTAGTCTTTCCCCCCTGCTAATTGTGGTCAATTATGTGTATGTATATAAAAGATGTGTGCAGATGTGCACGTCGTGTCTACACACCACACACACACAGATATATATATATATATTATAGAGAGAGAGAGAGAGAGAGAGAGAGAGAGAGAGAGAGAGAGAGAGAGAGAGAGAGAGAGAGAGAGAGAGACACCTTTCCATCTCTGCCATACAGCATTGTGGACATGTATAGTCCGCTTCACCACCTTCATTCCTTCTGCTATTAAATAGAGAACATATTTGGTGTTGCCATAAATTGCACCGTTCACAACACACCCACTGCCAAGGAAACCAAACCATCACTATTGTGTATGTATGCATATAATGCACGTTATGAAGGAATATGATGTGCGTGTCATCTTATATATATATATGCTTGTATGTCTGCTATTAAAACCTACATCTAACACACACACACACACATATATCTAAATGTGATTACCATGCGTAGCATGCTCTGTTATACGTATATAAATTACAAAGCTACGCGCACGCACACACAGACACACACTCACAGCTTCTTCTTGTTCTTCGTCATGTTTATGTTCTCTAAGACATTCTTGGGATACGTAAGCCCTTCCAGCTCCACGTTCTCCGTACGCACGTCGTTGTAGCAAGGTATACAGAAATAATGACGCGTATCCGTATAGCAGTCGTATAATACAGTGCATTCCTCTTAACACGTATACGCAGGTCGTACAGTATATAGGCGGCGGGTCAAAGAAAAGCTTTTCTACTCCGCATAGTCTACATGCTTGCTCGTTTGACTGGTGTTCCATAGCTTGTATCTTCTCCACTTTGGATTTACTCTGCACAGTATAACAATGATAAGTATACAGCATATACATACTACACCAAATGCATGTACATACAAATATACGTGTATAACAGAGGGCATTCTGAACTCATAATGTATATTTTTAGGTAAATCACAACAATAATAATAATTATCATAAAGTGTTACATAAGCACACATATACAGCAGAATGTAACTCAATATACTCAATAAACAAGTATATAACTAAAGCTTAAGCGACAATATCTATACTCTACCACCATAATATGATACTCACACACACACAAACAAACCACACCTGTCCAACCCATTGTCTAAGGCTGGTGATGTGTTGCCTTATTTGCTCCACAGTAAAAAGCTCTGTGAGTGAAGCCCCGATAGTTTTCGGTTTTAGACCTTTACCATTTATAACTTCATTGTTTACCACCGGAATATTCGGCTTCACTTCAGCCTCTGGTTTTACAGTCTGAGCCTCTGTTTTCACGTTCATCTTCGAAGGTTTAGACGGCTCAGATTTCATGGGATGATTCTCCGAATATTCGTGAATATTGGTAGAATCTGGTACAGGCTCCACTTTCACACGTTTCGAAGGTGGTTGTATACTCGATACACCCTCCCTTGGCGAAGGCTCACGTGACTGGTGCTTTAATATTAACTATAAATTTACACAAAAATTAATTTTATATATATATATATATATATATATAGAGAGAGAGAGAGAGGAGAGAGAGAGAGAGAGAGAGGAGAGAGAGAGAGAGAGTTTCTCGATAACAGACATATAGATCCATCACTATACTATTCATAAGTTTTACATAGTTGTATAACTACTCGCATTACTTAATATTGTATGAATCAGTAGAGAGAGAGAGGAGAGAGAGAGAGAGGTTTCTCGATAACAGACATATAAGATCCATCACTACTATTCATAAGTTTTACATATGTTGTATAACTACTCGCATTACTTAATATTGTATGAATCAGTAGTGATATAATTAAATTAAGAGAACACTTCATAATCATATAGAGCATAAGATTAACAATGATTAGTGTATCAATTTAACAATTAGTTATTATGCAATACATATAATAAAGTAGTTTACCTGACGGACACGACCGCAGACAGGACAGTTGATATCTCGACATTTCTGGTGGTGAAATAAAAGCTTTCTGGAGGCTGGACATCGTTCATATGTACATTCATAGGTACGGCACCTAATAACAATAGAATAAGTCATAAATAATCACACATGTACCATCCCGCACAAACATAGATATGTATTACCTTGCAATGTGACTTAGAAGCTGTTTACCAGTTCCACAGTGGGGGTTGTGCGTACAACTCCCCGCTGGAGCTTTACACTTACTTGCATGATGTAGAAAGAGCAACCATCTTTGCTGCACAACATAAAAACCAGTAACTTTAGTATCAACTTATATACCGAACGTGTGCGCATATGTGTGATACAATATATCAACCATTGTACACTAATAATATTGGATAGGTGCGTGCGTGCGTGTGTATGTTATGTTCACTGACCTGTTTCTGGTATTGTTGAGCTCGCATGCTGCTTACAACTTGTTGACCTCCATTATTATTCTCCGCCCCTGGTGTTGAAACCATTGGTAAACTTCCTTGCTCTTGCTTTACAGGCTGAAATATATTCATTATACAATGATTACTGTTTCAAACTAGTTAAGAAATTAACCACATATCATAAACTAATATTGTTTAAACTAGAAAGTGACACAAGAATAATTATTTAAATACCTGTGCTTGCTCTGGCTCTTGTTTTACGTCTGGCTTTACATCTTCCATTGGTTGTATAGGTTCAGGTTTAGCTTGTACCAGCTCATTGTTTTGTGGAGTTACATGATTTTCACTCTTTGCCTGTTGCCAGACTTGTTGTTTCTCCTGTTATACAAATTGCAAGGAATTATATATATATATATACACACACACAAACATTATATGTAACAATATACATTTGAAGATACACAAGCTTTATGTAACATATAGCTACACCATACTATTCATTAATCTTAGAATGTAATACGAGCAATGTACAGTACCTGTATCTGGGGAGAGCTTTGCTGTTGTTGGGGTTGTTGATCAGGCATTGGTATGTCGATTGATACATTCTGAATCTCTGGTTTTTTCTCCGAAATCTGGAAAGTTGGATGCTCTTGCCTTTGTAACGGCACACTCTGCTGCTGCTGTTGCTGTTGTTGCTGGTAAAACAAATATATTTAACACATTTATACCAATAACACTTAATTCAATGATAGTGCTATATACACAGACACAAGTATTGGCTGTAACTTACCGTTACTATATGTATATATTATAATATTATAATGTATACTACACACAGACGTACCTGTTGGGGTTGGAGCTGCTGTTGCTGGAGACGCTGTTGCTGTAAGCTTTGTTGCATTTGCTGGTGTACGATATTCTGAGACTGATGTACGGAGTTTAAGGGGAGTTTAAGCTGAGGATTTACGGTGTTCAAGGCCATTCCATTGCTAATCAGACCCGTGGACGTGTATATATTCGCATTTCCGGCTAAATCTGCTGCATTCATTGCATAGCTTCCATTTGCAGTTGCATTCATAGAGTTAGTCACTGCATAAAAGCCCCATAATCAATATTATAAGACTCTATGGTCGTAGAGTACATATATGCATATACACGTGTGTATCTGTGTGATTAGCTTACTCTGTTGCATGCGACTAAGACGCTGTTGCTGTTGCTGTTGGAGCAAAAAACTGACTTTGATTTTGAAAGTGACTTTGACCCTGCATTGACTGGACGGGGTAATCATGACCGTTGACCAAATGGTTCCTGTTGACCATCATTCCATTGGTCAAACCGCCGCCGGCATTGAGCGGCTTCCGTACCATGTGTCCGTTCGCAGTTGGGTATTGCTGTGGTTGTATGGAATTCATCGACATATCACTCGACTTAGGAAAGTTACCCGAGCTCACCGCCTACACATTAATTAGTTGTGTATACACACACACAACATACAGAGAAAAATCGGTATAAGTGAATATTTAGAACGACGGGTATATATACATACTCACGGAAGCTTACCGTCTGTTGTGGCATGCTTATACCAGGTGTTGGCATCATCTGCATAGACCCTGTTGAAAACCCCGCACTAGCAGCATCGTGCATCATCCTCATTCCATTTACTAGAATAATCTCATAAGTAGGTATATATCTAAATAACACATAATATATCTATACATGTAGATCGCAATTGAGTCCGCTAAATTTTGTTCAGAAGCAAATATACAGCAGACAGTGGTAGAGTGTACATAAGCATATATATCTTTATAATAAGTATGCAATGAATTCTACGTATACGTATAAATGTACATACGTCTATAAACGTATGTGCGACCGCCTGTTAACATGCTAGTTACCTCATAGTTCAGAAACATACCTTAAATTGGCTTAAACTTCACTCAACACAGGTGTAATTTGATTTATGCCTAATACACACACTATATATAATGCAAGACCATCAAGTTTAACAGATAATTTAAATAAACACATAGAAGCACGCACATGTATTGAATAAGCCATAGGGGCGTGTGTGTTTCGGGAGCAAGTTTGTGAATGAGCAGACACACACTCGCACACACAGTGTGTACAATTGAACGTGTCTGGATGTCGTTTTACCTTGGAACATGCCTGTAGAGGTTTGTACAAAGTTGCCGATGCCGCCTGGAGTGGGAATCATGTTCGAGTTAGTCGTTTTATTCGTGTTTAGACCAGGAGTCGGCATCATATTCCGGACAGTCCCATTGCTACCAGGTGTTGGCATCATATTGTTCGAGAAACCTGGTAATATAACTTAGTTTCTCGTTAAGAATTATGTTTTACATACACACACGTGTACATATAGTTGATTATACCTGGTGTTGGACCCATGCTGTTAACCATGTTATTGTTGCTGTTCCCAATAAGTGCAGAAGAAAGGTCATCCAAAGGATTTGTATTCCTATGTTGCTGTTGTGTTCCAGTGTTGTTAACAAACTTTGGTGTCATTATTTGAAGCCTTTGCTCCAAAGTTCTAAAATCCGCATACTCCTCCTGTTCAAGATGTATGTGTATGTGTGTATCATAAGCATATAAAAAGCACACCTTAGAAGAAGCTTCGTTATACAAGGCTTGTTCAACAGTGGTAACCAGATCCGGTATCTTCTGCTGCCATTCTAGAGGAAGTTGATGTCTACATTTCTGAAAGATGGGTGCTCTGATAATTCACGTGAGAAAACCGACTTGTTAGGGATTATGACTATGTATGTATATTCTTACACTTACATTATCTCAATGACCCTGCGACGCAGATTGACATCTGCATCACTTTGCCATGATCTGCTGCTACCCCATGTAGGAAATGAAGATCTATCTGGCAAAGAAATGCACTGCCCAGATAACTGAGCCTGCATCTTTGCTTATGAATAAGAACCCACTTTTGTTCTTACTAAGTTCCTGCCCAATACATACTATAAGCACCTGCCCAATGCAGAATTCTTCTGTTCAATGCAGAATTCGATAATACCCAATGCTGTTTGATCCAAATTATCAAATTCCCGGATCTTAGCTACTGAATGAATAGATCCACGAACAATCTACGATCAATCCGACCGGAAATCAAAATGTAGAAGTTCCTAACAACGGCAAGCACCCAATTCCCTGAATTTCTTCAAACCCTCGTTAACCCTACCCTGCTTCCGACCTAAACCCCCTGATTTCCCCACGAACCCTAACCCTCTAGAATTTCACACTCTCTCCTCGGTCAATCCCTTGAATCAGGATTCCTGGGTAAAACTTTGTTTGAATCGGGATTTATGAGAGAAAACGGGGATTTCCGGGAAGAAATCTGTGCTACATTCATGAATACACTTACATGGAACAGTATCACTGCAGCGCCATGGACTCCTCTCCTGGATGCCAGGAAGCACTCCATTCAACTATGAACCCTACTTATAGTCTATACTCTCTATAGTAGAGGTCCTTTCCTTTACGTTACATTTTTAAAATGCAATCTCAGCCATTAATCTACTCGACATTCCGCAATCTTAATCAAGCGGCTGCCGACTCAGGTGCAAATTACGTTTAACTGAATGAAATAGTTCATTCATTAAACATATGCTGTACTATATAAAATTAATTCATTATATATAACACCATATGATTGGTATGATGACTTTAATACATCACAAGGACGATATTACGTGTTTCCTGTTGTACAAAGCACAAAAGTGTTTAGTTTGTTTGTATTGCTGCTACAAACAAGTTGAACACATATATTCAGTATATACAACGTATAGTGGACATGATGCATTCGTGCATGTACATAAAATCCTATAAAAATCTAATCATTGATCTTGATTAAAATTATTATCCAGTTACTGTACAAGGACTTTGTAACTAACAGACAGATAGAATATTGAAGAATATACCTTGACACAAACGGTTATCCGGTAAATTAGGCGATGGCGTGTGAGGAACTAGGCCGTGCTCTTGTTGCAGACTGTGCCGTGTGGAGAGACCCACAGTTTCAACGTAGTACACATGTCCGAGCTCTACGTTACGCTCTCAAAACATGGGCCACCGAAATGCGAAGTATATTCCCCTGTGTGCGTGTGCGTGCGTGCGTGCGTGTGTGTATGATCCGTACATATGAACAGGGGTTAAGAAGTACGATATAGACGTCTCAAGGGCAATCCAAGCATGTGCACGTTTGGAGCAAAATCTAAACCAAGCTAATGATATTGACACTTACCAGTGTAATCGTAAGTATGGATACTCATACATGTACATGCATACCCGTAATATACTACTATATACACAGAGGAGCAAATTGCAAGCCTATACTCGGCTGCGGAGGCGGTTTTATCAGCTGAAGAAGGACGTTGTTTCATGGTACATTATAGTTAATTAATTACAATGATTAATGAAAAGATTAAACTTGTTTTAGACTGAAAGAAACAAGGCGGCAATAGAGGCTTCCATATTGCTGTTCGGTTCAAGAGGTGTAGTCCCGCGAGTGCAGAATATTCCTCAGGAGCAGCATGCACATATGCTCGGGTGTAGGGCGGCTGCTGCTGAATGTAAACCTGTTTTTAAGACACTCTCTGATGGGTGGCAACCCCGCTGGCCCGGCGACGTTGGCGACCCATTCGAACCTTACATGGTAAGTATATATACACATCTGTTCACTGCGTGCGTGCTGCGTGTGTTATGTTCTGACATTTTCTCCTTGCAGCAACTCATTGAACAGTTTCTTCATAGTTGCCTCACGTTCCATGCCAAGTAGGTTGTACCAAACACATAATGCATGGGTTGTTTTATTCAATTTAACGTTAAACAACACTGTGTATATATGGGCATTAGAGCAATTAAGTGCTGCATTTGCAATGGTAAGAAAAGCAAGCCAGAACGGAAGAGAGCTTTCATATATAAGAACTTTGGCTGGAGCTGCAGGCATTTCTGTTAAAGAATATCGACTTATGGGAAATGTTTACCAAGATTGACTATGAAAACACCCGGTATGTGTATATATGCATGTACATACGTTGTTACTAACTCTTATTGATAGGCATATAACGAAGAAGGAGCTAATGGCTGCCATGAAGCGTGATAAAGATGTGAGTTATATCATATATGTTATGATAATAAGCTAATGTATATAGAAATATATGTGCAGATAGCCGCGTTCATGCAGCTTTCAAGGGCAAAAGGCAAAGATGGCCGTCGTGAATCTTTTGAAAGCGTGTTCAACAGGATCGATTCAGCAGGTATAAGTTCACACACACATGCACGCACACACGTCATGTGTGTGTTTATGAGTTATTTCACAGGGGTTGGTGCTATATCTTGGGAGCAATTCCTGTACTTCTTCTCAAGTGGAAGGTCACTGGTAAACGACACTGTTGCAAGTGCAACTAAAAGGCCCTCTAGTCCTGTTGGGGGTTCTGTTAGATCCAGTGTCATTGTCCACCATGTCCACTGTAACTCACCACATTAAGTTACAGTTCTCCAAATATAGAGAATATTCTTCCATGCTCTGTTTTAGGGTTTCTAGCCAATTTAGGGTTCTTGGTCGCGACGATACGGTGCATTCGAGCATCGATGGAGGCCACGGACACAGAGGTCGTGGATTTGTCATCGATCAATGATGCATTACTGAGAGGTATCGAAAATCTATGTATTGAATCCACATCTGGATCAGAAACTCCTATTCTGGACGCCGATCTGTGGTGCAATCTACCGGAGCCCATCCAGGACCTGGTCCTTGCACGCCTGCCAGTGGCCACACTCCTCAGGTTCCGGACAGTGTGCAAGAAATGGAGCAGGATAACCGGGAACGCTTGTTTCCTAGAGATGTGTTCCACAGTGAAGTCCCGCCCACCGTACTTCCTCATGTTCGCCGATCACTTCCACAGGAGGGTCGCAGCAATCTACGACGTAAGCATCTCAAAATGGCACCTGCTTCCGTTCTCCTCCTTCATGCATTGCAGATTCCCAGAATCGTTTCTGGTTCTGGCATCTGCTGGAGGACTCCTTTGTCTGGAAGGCACAGGCTCACAGAGCGGGACGATGTTCGTCTCAAACCCGGTAACTAAGTCTTACAAGAAGCTGCCTAAGATGATCCCCATGAAGTCCCCGTATGTGGTCGGGATGGTGTACGAGGAACACAGGAGGGCTTACAAGATTCTAGTTGCACAGGACGGGGAGACACTTGCCTCACAAGTGTATGACTCCGGAACCAACGCATGGAAGCTCACAGGCGTTCTAAATAGGAGAACAGCCATCTTAGCGGGTGCTACATTCTTCCATGGAAAGGTCTACTGCTTAACGTTCTCCCCAAACGGAGTGCTCACGTTTGACCTC
This sequence comes from Selaginella tamariscina, assembly GCA_003024785.1. Lineage (NCBI taxonomy): Eukaryota > Viridiplantae > Streptophyta > Lycopodiopsida > Selaginellales > Selaginellaceae > Selaginella > Selaginella tamariscina. The sequence continues at coordinate 34,776 of PUQB01000207.1, read as the reverse complement.
CAAGAGGGAGCATGGTACACCTCCAAACTCGAACTTCCACCTTCACTTACGTGTCCCAATCTGATGGCACACCACGGAAGGCTGCTCTTAATCGGAGGGATAGAAGAGCTGGGCTCACTGAAGAGTGTACACATATGGGAGTTGAATAGGACTACTAAGTCGGACTGGGTTGAAATAGGGAGGGTGCCTGAGGGCTTGTTTGAGAGGCTGTTTACGGCTTCCTCTGGGCATTTTATATGTGTTGGGCATGGGGATTATATGTGTTTGCATGAGTATTACTCACCTGAGATACTCATGTATGATGTTGCAAAGAAGACTTGGGGTTGGTTACCTGGATGCTCCTTGAATCATAACATTGAGGCGAGGTCTGTACTTGGTTTTGCATTTCAACCCAGGATTGAAGCTATTCCTTGAATATAAACATAGTGCAAGTTTCGACTCTGTGCGTGTCTCACAGAAGTGATATATGACATCTCTAAGGATAGTGAATGCTAGAGAATGGATGTCTTGTAAGTATATATACTACTCACAGTTGACTGCACAAGGGCGCCACAGAGTGCCATCTCCACCATCCATGAGAGCAATCCCCACGTCACTCAGTCTTTTCCGGATCTCATCGGACCGTGCATAGTCTTTAGCAGCTCTTGCAGCTGCTCTCTCTTCCATCTGGACCATTAGTTCGCCCTCTGTTAATCCAGCTCTTTTCAATGCTTTACTTCTAAGCTCCGCCAGTACCTGTTTGCCACCATTTATAACTCTCTCTCTCTCTCTCTCACACACACACACACACAACCTCCTTGTAGCTTTCAACTGTGAACCCAAGCACCTCAAGAGCATGTTCCACCTGAGCACGTACAAGTCGAAGAGATGCATTCCTATTTTTGTCTTTGCGACCCTGCATCAGTTAGAACAATGATAAAATCATGTCTTTTAATTGATATTCTTGACTGAAGTACATTTTAGCTTACAAACGGGTTATTATTACGTATTATTATATAATGCTGGAAAATTAAGACCTGGATCTTCGGTTTGAGTATGTATATATATACTGCATACACACACACATGCGTGTGTAGGAGAGAGAGAGAGACAGAGACAGACCTTTCTGGTCTGTAAGAGATCATTCGTGATTTTGAGAGGCTCAGAAAACGCTCTGATTACGGACGGTGTGTTTAAATCATCGGCCATAGACTGTTTGAAGCATGACTCGAAAGCTTGCACACACTCTAAAACTTCAGAAGATGCCTTGTCCCCATTTTCTTAGCCTTCTCTTCTTCGAGGCATACATCAGTATTATATAAAGTCTACATTCATAAATCCATTATATATGTGTGTGTGTGTGTGTGTGTGTGTGTGTTATACATGTTACGTGTATGTGTGCAGACAAGCAGTTTACCTGGTAAAGGTAGAACAGGCGATCAGATGCAGTCTCCAGTTGAGCCTTTGAATAGTTGATTGGTGAACGGTAGTGTGTGCCCAGCAGGAACCACCTCAATGTCAGTGGATGATAGAGCTCCAAAACCTTAAAAGCCATCAAAATGCTTTAATATATATCATCTGCAAATAGGACAAACAAATCATAGTTGCTCTCTTAAAGTTTACACCCACATTTAATTGATATGCACAAGGTATACTATAGTACGATGTGATATGGGGATATCTGTACATAAGCTGCAAGTTTGCTAACTTCGCTTCTTACGCGCGCGTGCAGACGCATGCACACATGTACATTCGCATAATATTGCTTACACGCATGTATGCATGTTGTACAAGTACTTTTTCTCTCTCTCTCTCGTACCCCCCCACACACAACACACACACACACACACAAGCAACTTATGCACCACCGACATAAAACATGACCCACAGCACCCCTGTTTAATGTTGAAGACACACGAGTACAATATACATAATACATACAACACAGATGAACTTAATAATATGTAAATATGTACACACACCTCCCGGATTGTGAAGAAATTCCCGAGTGACTTGGACATCTTCTCGGAATCGACTGTGACAAAGCCATTATGCAACCAGTATCCAACGTTGCTATGTGCACAAGCTGCCCGGCTTTGAGCAATTTCATTCTCATGGTGGGGGAATATAAGGTCCATGCCTCCACCATGTATATCAAATGAGCTGCCAAGTGTTGTATTACTCATTGCACTGCACTCTATATGCCACCCAGGTCTCCCAGGCCCCATGGACTATCCCAGGATGGTTCTCCCTCTTTAGAGCTCTGCATAAGAAGAATATAGGTTTACGTGTGTATACGCATGTGTGTGTATATGTGTGCATGCGTGTGCTACTTATGTATTAAGTTACCTTCCACAGGGCAAAATCTGCAGGGTTAAGCTTCCGTTCATCTACAGCAACACGCTCACCAGCACGATTATCATCTGCTTTTCTGCCAGAAAGCCGGCCATAGTCTTCTGAAAAAGTTGCTGCAAACTTGTCTAATGAGAAATACGCATCCCCACCATTTGTAATGTATCCATATCCATTTTCTATTATCTGCAAAATCTCCATTACACACGAGCGCAAGCATGCCCGCACACACACACACACCACACGAAATGTGATATAGGAAAAGCTTACCTGTGTGATCATTTTTATGATGTCAGAAATGTGCCTTGAAACACGCGGCTCTATAGATGGAGGCAAGCAACGTAGAGTTTCCATGTCTTTGTGGAACTCATTGCAAAATCTATCACTTAGTCTCATGGGATCCTCCCCAAGCTCATTTGCTCTCTTTATAATCTTCACAAACAAAAGTATACACACCATTCAGTTATAATTTGAAAAACTAGTACTTATACAGACATACCTTGTCATCTATGTCTGTAAAATTCCGAACATAAGTAACGTCATATCCCACATATCTCAAATACCTGCCTGCCACCAAATTCCTCCTTATTACACCATATATATTATAAGCTATAATATGTATGCGTGTGCATGTTCAAAATAAACAAACAGACCTGTAGAGAACGTCGAAGGATACATAAACCCGTGCATGACCAATGTGACTATAATCGTATGCTGTTACACCGCAGACGTACATGCTCACTTTCCCTTCTACCTTGGGTTTAAACACCTCTTTTTGCCTATATACATATAAGTACTTATTTGTTGTTTGTATACATGATCATATCTGTATATATTTACCTGGTCATTGTGTTGTAAAAGCAAATTTCGACCACTTCTTCACTGGAAGAAGCTAAGTCTGCAACATTTCGTGTATCGAGAAGCGCATTTCTTCTGTATGCACTAAATAACATGCTGTCAAGAGTACTAAAGCCTGTATTGTTCGGAGACCTCAATCTACTGGAGTAGCTCATATATGTGGATTTACACGAATATGCACGCCCACGGATCGAATTTACCTCTGGAATGCGCGTCGCCATGACGCTCGCCATCGCCATAGCTAGTAAGAACCCTAACCTCTCGGTACTCTAATTCTCAGCCATTTTATGCCATATACCTTGCAATTATCGCAAAGGAGTTCCAACATAACCTTAGGGTTTTGGAGGGTTTGGACATGGCGAAGAAGCGAAAGCGTAGAGCGACTCAGGCGGCATCAGAAGATGGATCTTCTCTCGCCGATCCATCTTCTGAGGCTCAAGCAGCAACCACGTCCATTCCATGCACTTCCGGCTCGAACTGGACAGACAAGCAGTTGCAGTTCTTCAACATTCACGTAGTCCGTGAGGCTGATTTTGAAGTTTTTTTCAAGGAAAAACCAAGGGAACGGTTTAACCAGGAGGTTGCGGAGTTTCTAGACCTGAATCTGGAAGTTGTGCGTCCCAAGACCAAGGATGTGGTATCAAGCCAAGTGAAGCATGTTGCCAAAGATCTGATCGCCGTGACCAAGTCTCACAGGAACGATGAGAGTGCCGTGCATGACATGTCCAAATCGTTGCTCCAGCTGTTTGACTATGATTCAGGTGAAAGGTCAATCAGAACAAGATGCATATTGCAGCTGGAAATGTCGAATCAGAAAACCGAAGCTACTCCGGGTATCTGTGTTGAAGATGAGGATAGCTCCATCAGGTTACTGGTTCACGAGGATAAGTGTCAGAAAGACAGGAATCTGAAAGGTGTACCGCAATTGATAGCAGAGGCAATTGCTGCGTATCAAGAGAACGTGGATCTGTGTGAGAGGCTTGTGCTTCCGGCGTATCCAGAAGAGAAGATCATTCCAGGGATAGTTATGCTCGGTACAAGGCCTGCGTTCTACCTCGTACACATAACCAAGGCTCTGTCGGATTGTGTGAAGCAGGGTGAGAAACCAGAGTTTGTTACCATTGTACAGGAGTATGTGCCTCCTAATCTACCAGTCACTGTTTCTGATGCAATGCTGGAGAAAAGGTTGCGTTGTCACGTGGCTCAGTGCCTAGAGTCACTCAAGCGATACTTGCAATAGAGTTGGAGTTCTTAAGATTGCGAGTTGCTGACACTACCTAACTCTAATCCAGGGTTTAGGGTAGGAGGTTAGAGGTGTTTTCTGTTTACATTTTACATTTTGAGTTCACAGCAAGTAAACTTTCAAATTTAAATTTTAAAATTGGTTAAACTTAGTAATGTAACTAAAAAAGACACCCTTCGTACTCTTCAAAATATACATGCTATACATGCTATGGGTGCGTTTGTGAGGATCAACCCAATGTAGAGACACTAGAGATTCCATAAGGGAGATGGAGGTTGTCCAACAAGTCAAACATTATAAAATTTACATAGTTGCCTATTTCATCACACATTTTCTTAACCATGTGTCGAGTCTTTAACAGTGTTAACGATAATACCCATTGACCATTTTAATGTAATTATCGTGAACAATGTTAACTTTACATATAGTATTGGGGCGTGTGTCAACTATAAAAAAAAATAATACTAAAGTTAATAAGAATGTGCAGTGTGTAAACGAACTGTAAACATAAAAGATAAACAAGGTAGGTTGGCATCCATGGTGTTTGCAAACAAACCTCATTAAAGGAAGATGAATGAGTTATTTTAGTTGGAGTGGGTTTGGTAGTGAACCCCATACATTAAATAAAATAATATTTTTTCTTGTCTTTATTCACGAGCAAAATTATAGGAATGTGCATATGCCATAACTCTTTATCTTTAATATTGTATATATATTGTCCAATCAGACCATGTACCTCGGAATGTACCCGTCTCCTTAAATTTAGTAAAGAATCTCAATGTTCTTCATGTGTGCTTAAACTTTTGGTGGATGAAGGCTGTGGATTAATTAAAGATGTTCTATTGCGGCACACTTTGTGTTTAGTACTATATTTTGATAAATGACTTTCTCAAACTCCTCGACTAGTGTCTTATTCTATAGTTCTAAGTACCAAGGGCAATGAATTTATTTTTTCAAGGAGTGTACCTTGAAGCCTTGAAGATACATTTTGTAAGTATCTCGTTTTGAGAAGACATCCTTGATATGTCATTTGCAATATCCACAAAGTATGGGCTAGTTCAATTGTGTCCACATCCCTGCGCCTTAAATTTAGCAATATTATTTATAATTGTGCATGACAACAAACTTGTAAACACATTTGTGCATGAAGTACAACTAGCTAGTTTGTTTCTTGAAGGGAAAGGAGCTGGAGCTTTTCTGAGAATAGCTTCCTCATCAATTTTTTTAACAATCCAATACATAAAAATGAAAAGTAATGTCTTCTGAATCTTTCTAGGTTAGATTGTCCTAGTTAATCCATTTCTAAAAAATCTTCTCTCCTTATTATCGATCATGAAATTTGCCTTTCCATGTTCAATTTTGACTACAAAAACAAAACAATTAAATTTATGACTTTATCTTGATCCACATGCTTAAAATGAAGTCAAATGGAATTTGATATCAAGAAAGTGTCTCTAGGTTTCACTTTTGAAGTTTCAACTTAAAGGCATTATAAGCTTTTAGTGGGTACATTTTTTTAATGTCTTGCATAGTCATGCTTCTCAAGTGTCTTATTTGCTCCACATTATGCAAGCGGGTTCCAGTTTGGAAAGTGAACTAGCTCAGTTTATGAAAAATCACAATGTAAATAAACATGTATGAATATGTTTGGTTTATTTTTACATAAACCATATGTAATTACTTGGATTATCTTTGCCCTTACAATCACTATTGAAACCCAGATGTGCGCATGTGAATCATATATTAAGTGATCCTTTATAACCTTCATTACTACTATATAATGATGATTACCATTTATAATATGGAAAGATTTATTAACCATAAATTTCCAATCTTCATCAATAGTGAGTTTTTCATCGAAATGTTATGATTCCTTTACCCAAATGTTGTCTTTAAGATCGTTCAACTTAATGTCTTTCATGACTATCATTTTGATCTTGAATAGATAAAATAAAAACATGCTGGTTTTACCTAGCTTGTTATGAAGGAATACAGAGTAGATATGGGCATTCACAACTATAACCAACTTGATAAAGTTTGTAACTTATAGTCTTAATAGAGAGATGTACTCCAACGTTTACAACTTAGTGTACCTCATATCTTTTAAGAGCTTGTTGATGGTTTGGTCTTTGACTTGTAACATTGTCCTCCTAACCCTATCCTTAATTTGTCCCTCCATCTTGCTCACTCACAACCCATGCAAAGTGCCTTTACCAGTTGAATTTTTCTGATGATTGTCATGTTGTTGGTCAGTGTTGCCAATTCCTTTAGAGTTGGGGAGGAATAATTGGGTTGTGTTGGTTCAAATTGAGGAGGGGAAGGCATGGGCATCAAAGGTGAAAGCATTGTGGGGAGGTTATAATTGGATGGGGATAGCGGAGGCAACTTAAAGTATGTTTGATTTGGTGGGGTCATAAGATCTCCCTTCTTTGTTTGTTGACCTTCATCTTCTGGTAGATCCACCAATCCACTTTGTGGACTGGTCAATCATGTGCCTCTATCTTATTTCTTTTTCTTGCCTACATAACCAAGTTGAACAAGCATCTTATTCATGTTTTTACCCCAAAGTGTATAACTAAGTGAATTATCAGAAGCTCCTTTATTTGTCTTTTTAATTGTGCATTTCCTCCTATGAAAACAATGTAAGTTTTCTTAATAAAAATGATTTAATTAAATTACATTATGCACACACAAGAACAAGACATAACAAATGATCTAACTTGAAGAAAGACCAAACATGTATGTACATGAAATTAGTCAAGAAAAATGGCATGTGTTCACTAGCGAACTCAGGACTAAATTACTCAAAGACAATGAACTAGGAGATGTGAAGAATCAAAATATCACTTAGTGACCAATGTTTGCAAGCATCTAGAAACAAAATTATTATAATATTGCATTGGGGTCCACCAATGAACCCCAGCAACAAAACTCTTGAAGAATGCAAATTTAAAACGTAAAGTAATAAAAGACCACGTCACAACCATGATTCACGAGCTAGCCCGAGAACATACAATTAGAACTTCCAATAATTGTGGGGTTCAAACCTAAATTAATTTGAATTAATGACAATCCATAGGGATTGAATGCAGACTTATCATGTATGCACAAAAGATAATCATAATATGTTGGGATTCACTGACAAACCCCACGTAAACTAACATCAAGAAGACCCTAAAATATGATTACATTGTAATGTAATTTTCAAAGAGCAAAGTGTTTTGGATATTTGAGGACTCCATGTTTTTTCTAGTGTAGGGGATTGAATGAAAAAAACTTGGGGTTTGCTAATGAACCCCAAGGAAAATTAAATATTCAATTACTACAAATATAAACACAATGCAAAAAACCCTTGGGGTTTGCTAGCAAATCCAAAGAAAACTACATTCTATCCATTTTGATCACCCACCCGTTGTCAAAAATATGGAACTCTTGTAAAATAGCGTTGGGGTTTGCCAGCAAACTCCAACAAATTTAAACACACTATAGATAAATGTTGAGGTTTGCCAGCAAACCCCAAAAGAGACTACATTTAATGTTTAAATTATAAGATCAATGTAAGAAACCTTTAATGTAAGAGTTTAAACCTGAAGAGCTAACATGTGGCAATACATGGTTGCCAAGTGACCATTTGGTGTTATCACTTTATGTGAGCAATGGATTTTCATAGTTTTTATTATGATTCCTCTTTACTTTGAACATTAACTATTGTTATTTTCTGAATTACATTGATAAGCTTTAGATGTAGTAGGAAATAAGCCCTTAGTGCATTTGGGTATTTGATGATGGTCCAACTAAGTGTTATTAGGTACTTGCAGAAAACTCGAAGCTAGAACTTACCTTCTAAAACTCTTACCTTGATTTTTTGTGTCTCGGTTAGGTTTCTAGTTGGTTTCAATGATGGTTGACCTAACCCTAGGGTTGCCCTAATCCCTAAACCCCTTGGGTTAGGGTTTCAGGGTCCATGGGTCATTAAGTTACACCAAATATATTCCTATTGGGAATGACATTCTGTGCTATCCCATTTTACAAAAACAGAAAAACAGGGGCGGCCTTTATCACATATAGTAGGTAGTATATGTACTAAGGGTTCCTGGGTTCATGACTGAGATTATTAATCTTATACTGGTGCAAGCTCTAGCTTGTGTTATTAAGGCACAACCCTCTTTTGTGCTGCCTCAACTTCTAAACAATAAGGGTATGTCCCAGCTTCGGAATAACTTATCCTTAATGTTGGCAAATCCATGTCTGGGAGGTTTTGTCAAACATCACGTTCCAAGGATTAAAGGTTGAGGCATTCTCCTACATGTCGAGTTAGGAATAACATTTGCAACTAAGCAGACACATCTATGTCCTTGTCCAATTATGTGCGCAAGATCTTGGTTGACATGTTTTCTTTATTAAGTTCATGAGGGTTCATAAAGGGGTTCTAGAGTTAAACATTTGAGAGTCACGTTCGTAACACTTGATGTAACTCTTGAATCTAAAGGGCTATGACATGATAGTTTATATCTTAAGAAACAGTGTCACATGAAGATGTGACACCATGCTAGATGACACATAATACAACGCATAAGGCATGGCCTTTGGGGTTGTCTCATGAGCTCAACGTTAAGGGGTTGGATACTCTAACAAGCCCCCAGGTAGGATCCGCTGACAAGTATTATTCGGATGAGATTATTCGGGACGGAGCAAGCACAAACGTGCCACAAACACCCTCGGCTACCCTAGGGGGCGACAAAGCAGCACTAACCACACCACCCTTCTCCTTAATGACCAAACAATGCATGCTTGTGCTCACGTTAGGGTGCTAAGCCTTGGGCATTCACTCAAGGGAGGTTAGGTTTCTTAATTGGATATGTTATTGACACACTCAACTAAGGAGGGGGTCTTCTTCTTGGAGTCCAAAAATTGAACAACCTAAGCAAGAGTCCATTCATGAAGCATTTGCAAGGTCATGTATTTAGGGGTATCAAACCTAATCTTGTGGAGTTTTCTTAGTAGAACACTCATGTTTACTTACAGCGCACACTTGTTTCCTCACTAAGTACTAACCCTAGGACTAAAGTATTGACCACTCAAATTCTTAGGGGTTAGTTGTGGGTTAGGGTATCCCTTGTTGCCCTAAAAGTTATACTCCCTGATGAGGGTGATTCCTTAAAGGATAAGTGATAATGCCTTAGCTCTGTCACGAGGGTATTTGTGGAACACATTTCCTTGGTGAGGTTAGGCATGATCCTATCTAAGTCTTTTAAGGTAGAATTTAAAGTCTACTTGAGTTATCCTTTAGGATTCAAAGGGTAGTCATACCCTAAGTCTACCTATTTTGACATTTGAGTTAAACTTTCAAGGTTGTTTTGAAAGACTTAGCGTGGGGTCCCTAATGAGCCCCATTTAAAAATACATGTTAATGTTAGCATTTCAAAAACAATGCAAAAGAACCATGAGGTTCACTAATGAACCCCATTGGAAAATACATTCCAATTATAGAAACTATAACACACTCCCAAAAACCCATGGGGTTTGCCAATGAACCCCAAAGAAAACAACATTCTACTTGTAGAAAGTAAGACAATCCATGCTAAAAAACCTAGGGGTTTGTTGATGAACCCTAGATAAAACAAACACACCAATGCCCAATAAATCAAAATAGTGTGAAAAACACATGGGGTTCACCAGGTTAAAAAAGCTAGTGCAATAAAAAGCAAGTCTAGGGTTCACAGGCAAACCACACATGAAAGAACCATTATAACATAATCAATTGCATGGCAAACCCCAACATCCATTTTTGTCCCTAGATTAAACACCAATGGGGTTTGTCAACAAACCCCATTGGAATCAAAGAGACCACTCAAAGAAATTCCAGAATAAATGTCAAGTTGTAATATCTTCTCCTCCTCTTTCTCACACTTTTAGCTTTCTCATTCATCATATATGAAGAAGAAGCATGTAGAAGGTGAAAAAATTCCTTAAATCCATAGGAATCTCATGTTTGCCTTTCTTTCTCACGTTCGGTCCCATTTTTGTACTCAGCTAAGCAGAAGCAGCTCAATGGGAGGAATATCCTAGTCATATTGGCCAGAGGAGCATATGCATGGTAGACACGTGTGTATACAAAGTTTAACTAGCATCAATATAATTTAAAATTTATCATGTGTAAGATCCACGTGTACGGCTGCATGTGCACATACTATTATTAGCGTAGTGGATTTTGATAGCCGTCGGATTGGATTCAATCTGGACCACTCGCTCTTGTATATAAGTTAGGGTTTCTGAACTAATGGATATACACATTTCTATATTCCGAGCTCTCACATTGGTGGAGGCGAGAGGCACCTCTAATTGTCCCTACGGAGTGCTCAGATTTGTGTCTTTTTTCTCTGTCTTCTTAGGTCTAGCTTTTCCATTGTCTAGATCTATTCCTTTCTTGTGGATTTTGTCTCTTCTTCATCCATGAATCCACAACAGACAAATCCCTTGTTTGTGGAGCAGTTACTCATGCAGTTGTTGGATGCCATGCGTGTGCAACTGAACAATCATTCTCAGTTGATGGCAGCATTCACAGGCCAGGGTACTCCTCCTACGCATGTTGCAAACCCCCGTGTCCGACCGGATTTCTTTCGCGGAAATCCTGGAGATGATGTGTACCATTGGTTTGACCACTTCACTGTGGTTGCCACATATCATTCGTGGGACGGTGCTCAGTGTTTGCGCGAGTTTCCTACTTGTCTTCAAGGGACGGCGTTGCAGTGGTACAATGGTCTGGACGTTGCAACTCGTGGCGATTGGAATATTCTTCCAGAGATCTTCAAACGTGCATTTGGGCATGCGGACGACTGTGATGATGCTTTTCAGCAGTTGCATCGTATTCGTCAGGAGCCGTCTGAGTCGGTGATGCAGTTTGGTGTTCGCTTTCGAAGCCTTTTGCTGCGTGCAGAACCTAACATGTCGGAACGCATCAAGTTAGGTATGTTGTGGCCAGCACTTCGTCAAGACCTTGTGGGGCTTGTGCATGCACTAGCTCCAGTGACTCTTGACGATGCTTTGAGGCTGGCACAACGATATGAGTCGTCACCTCTCCCACTTGTGCCTTCACGTGCTCTTGTTCCACTCCATGTTGGGGATGGACCTGCTCCGATGGAGGTTGAGGCTGTTGCCGCTCGTGTACCAGCACAAGGTGGGGCCCGTGGACGAGGACGTGGACGTGCAGTTCGTTGTTGGGCATGTGATGAGGTTGGACACACGTATCGGCGCTGTCAACGGTTTCCCGATTGGCGTCCCCCATTTCCAGGATGGAGGCCATGGCGTCAACAACGTCCGGTTGGTGCTGCTGCAGTGGAAGGTTGTGATGCGGTGGATCTTCCGGGAAACGACGAATCGCACGAGTAGAGGAGGGTCCTCGTGCGAATAAATTAGTGACCCCTCCATCTTTCTTTCGGGAGTATCATCAAGGGGTTCACTCGGCACCAAATCATCCGGTTTTCACTTTTCAAGCTCGTTTCAATCGCACACCTCGTCCTGTTTTCCTTTCAGTGTTGGTGGATACAGGTTCAAGTTTGTCCTCTGTTTCTCAATCTGTTGCTACACGTTGCAGCCTTCATTTGCGTCGTGCGGTAGAACCAGTCTTCATTCTGTACGGCAACGGACATACTCATGCTTGTTCGCGGGATGAAGTGGACATTGTTGTTCGTGTGGATGATTGTGAGCTCGAGCTTCAATCTTTGCGGGTGGTGCCGAGTCAAGCTTTTCACCTTATTCTTGGTATGGATTGGTTAACTCGCAATCATGCCAAGTGTGACTTTGAAAAGTCTCCCCCTTGTTTGACTCTCCCTCGTCTTTCTTCCATTCCTCTTACTTCTATTCCACTTCGTCCATCTGCTTCCACCTCTGCTTCCATCACTTTTGTCTCACCCTTATTTCCAACCATTTTCCCTTCATGCTCTTCCTTTTCTTCTTTGGATCCATCAGATGATCGTCGTGCTGTAGTTGTTGATCAACTCAAGAAGGAGTATGCTGATCTTTTCAACTTCGACTTGTCATCTGGGGCCAAGATTGCGACACGCCACCCTATTCCAACTGGAGAAGCTAGGCCAATCAAGGTACCTGTTCGGCGTCGATCACCAAAGGAGCTCAAGATCTTACGAGCGAATGTCAAAGAGATGTTGGAGAAGGGTGTTATCCGGAAGTCTCGAAGTCCTTGGGCGTGCGAACCTCACCTTGTGACGAAGCCTGATGGGAGCGTTCGATTCTGCATTGATTATCGCCCGTTAAATGAGGTAACCGTCTCAGATGTGTACCCACTTCCTCATACTGCAGACCTTTTGGATCGACTGGGGCGGAGCCGTTGGTTCACCAAGTTAGATCTCGCATCTGGATATTGGCAAGTTCCGATGGCTGACATGGACATTCCCAAGACTGCTTTTCGAACACCATTTGGCCTGTACGAGTTCCTGGTGATGCCTTTCGGTTTGAGCAATGCTCCAGCAACTTTCCAGCGTATGATGGATGAGGTTCTTTGCGACATGCCGGAGGTGACTGCTGATTTCATCGATGATGTTTTGATCCATTCGGATGGAACGTGGGAGGAGCATGTCGGTGATGTACGTAAGGTTTTGGATCGACTGCGGGAAGTTGGTTTGAAGTTGAAGCCATCTAAGTGTGTATTTGGATCAAAGGACACCACTTATCTGGGTTATCGCATTTCACGTGAAGGTTTGCAAGTCGATCCTGACAAACTAGTTGCAGTTTTGAAGTTCCCTACGCCGAAGTGTGTGAATGATGTGCAACGCTTTCTTGGCAAGGTACAATATCTGGGTCGTTTTCTGGATCATCTTTCAGATCGTACTGCACCGTTGCGCGCGTTGTTGAAATCGTCAATGACTTCTTTTGTTTGGTCTAAGGATTGCAAGCAGGCATTTGCAGATCTCAAAGAGTTGTTGACGACTCCTCCAGTTTTGGCGTACCCGGATTACACTCGTCCTTTCATCTTGCGTGTAGATGCTTCTGACATCGGCCTCGGGGGTGTATTGATGCAGGAGAGTACAGTGTTCCTGGCCAACGACATCCCATTGCATACATCAGCCGTACATTGCAGCCAGCAGAGGTGAATTACTCCACAACTGAAAAGGAGTGTCTAGCAGCAGTTTGGGGTTTTGAGAAGCTCCATGCCTACTTGCATGGTTCGCGGACGTTGTTGGAAGGTGATCATGCAGCAGTCACTTCGTTGTTGAAGCGAAAGAATTTGATTGGGCGTACTGCTCGGTGGGCCTTGAAACTTCAAATTTACGACTTTGAAGTTGTTCATCGTCCAGGGAGTTCCATGGCTGATGCTGATGCTCTTTCTCGGGCTCCTCTTCCACCTTCTCTCTCTTCTGTTGCCCCAGAGGAACCAGTTGTTCCAGCTTCAGTGGACTTTTTGGATGAAGATTCCGTACCATCAGCAGTTGCTGTGCTTGACGTTCAGTGTCCGCAGAATGCAGAGTTAGATTTGCCGTCTTTGGATGAGGTTCGGGAAGCTCAAAAGGTTGAGCCGTGGATTCGAAGGCTTCGTGATGGGTTTGAGAATCCTGCATCACTTGCTGATGACTTGCCTTTCAGGCATTTACATTCACAGTATCGCCTTCAGGATGACCTTCTTTATTTTGTGGGGACTGATCCAGATGATCCTTTGCGGTTGGTGGTGCCTTCAATCCATTCGCTTCCTCCATGCTTACCATGACTCTCCTATTCTTGGCGGGCACATGGGACATCGTCGGGTGATGGAGAAGCTGCGCAGATCTTTCTATTGGCCGGAGTTGCGAGGAGATGTGATTCGGTATGTGCGTAGTTGTGTGTGGTGCCAAGCTCGCAATACTCCCCCATGTGCTTCGGAAGGACGGTTGGAGTCAATTGCAGTTTCTCGTCCGTTTGAATTGGTGGCATTTGATTTGATGGGACCTTTTCCGCGGTCAACTGCTGGTAACGAGTACGTTATTATTGCTTCTGATTACCTAACTCGTTGGGTAGAAGTTGGTGCTCTTGCTAGTGCGACTGCTTCTGCTGTTGTTTCAGTTTCTCCTGAATCGGGTCGTGTTTCAGCATTCTTGTCCGGAGCGAATTCTCTCGGATAATGGTCCCGCATTTATGGCTGAGGCATTTCATGTTTTGACATCTCGATTAGGGATACGCCACACTTTCACAAGTGCTTATCATCCTCAGACAGATGGTTTAGTGGAACGGCTTGTTAGAACCTTCAAGGGGATGATCGCAAAGTATGTGAACTTTCAACATTCAGATTGGGATGGTTATCTGCCGTCTCTCCGATATGCTTATGTCACTGGAGTTCAAAGTTCCATTGGTACTTCTCCATATAAGCTTTTGTATGGTCATGACCCGGTGTTGCCAACGGAGTTGGGTTTGCCGTCTCGGTTACCGCGAGCTGCTGATGCTAGGTCATGGGATCGGTATCTGACGAGCATCCTTCCATTGGTTCGTGCGGAGTCAGCAGAACACTTGGGCCGCGTACAAGTAGGACAACAACAACGTACAACTCGCATCATCGTCCTCCTGCGGAGTACAAGGTTGATGAACTGGTGTTGGTTCGTTTTCCCAAGCTTACGGTACGTGGTTTAGCTAAGAGTCTCCTTCCTCAATGGAAAGGACCGTATCGAGTGTTACGGCAAGTAGGCCACAGGTTTATGAGGTTCGGCACGACATTCAACCCGATCCTCCGGAGATTGTACATGTACAACGGTTGAAGCATTTTGTGCAACGGGAACAAGTTGTGCCGCCTACAGATCCACCAGTGCCTCCTCCTGATGTTCCTCCAGATCCGGGCCCGTCTACAAGAGAACCCTAACCAACTTACACCCTTCCGAGAGGAGGGGATGATGTAAGATCCACGTGTACGGCTGCATGTGCACATACTATTATTAGCGTAGTGGATTTTGATAGCCGTCGGATTGGATTCAATCTGGACCACTCGCTCTTGTATATAAGTTAGGGTTTCTGAACTAATGGATATACACATTTCTATATTCCGAGCTTCTCACACATGTACATAATATTATTCTATGTGTAATATCTAGTTACCAATTGCAAACATGTGCAGGTGCTTTTACGACTTTTATGTCCTTTTGTTTTTGTTAAAGCACAGTGGCTGCTTGCAAGTTTAATATCACTTCTCAGAGGCTTTTGGTGTGTGTCTTATATATAAAAAATGTATTCTTTCTCTAGTTCATTCTCTCTCTAACTGAACTTGTGCTTTTATCTTTTCTAGATTTACACATTGAGCAGTTCAAAACTATGAACGAGAGAGAATAAGGTAAGGTTTAGAAATATATGCATTAACACATCATTAACTTATAATCACCACTATATATATATGTGTGTGTGTGTGTGTGTGTGTGTATTGAAATATCAACCTATGTATCATACAGAATCTGGATGGGGACAAGTGCAAAACTGAGAAGTGACTTTTCATCTTTTTCCAAATAGCAAGGTTGGCTTTTTGTCATTTTAAAAATGTTAATGGTTTCTTGAGCATTAATAAATTGGTGAGTGCTATGTATATGTGCGTGTATAATGTGTGCATTATGGAAGCTTGTAAATTATATTCTTGTTAAGAAAATTGCTTAATCAAAATCTATATAAAGAATGATATATTTAAAGAAAATCTATCTCTCTCTATATATACATATTATAGCCATAATTAAAAAGGTTTCATTTCATGCATGTATACATTTCGTAGTGTTTAAATTTACTAGATTAAGGATAAGGATACCAAGTTAAGTTTAAGGAAAATAAAAAAAAAAAGGATAACAAATGGGTTAAGGATCCAATTTAGAGATAAACTCATAAGGTTAATAATAATTACTAAGTTAAGAGTTCAACTCAATAATAAATTCACCAAGTTAAGGATAACCACTAAGTTAATGCTCGTTAAATAGTTAAGCATAGGACCACAAGTGGGTTAACAATCCAGATTAAAGATAAATTCATTAGGTTCGACATAATAATTGGGTTAAAAGTGTCTAATCGTACAAAGTTCATAATATATATTAATATCTTATGATATTCATGACGATGGTATATATCTTAAATTTATTTCAGCCTTAAATTTTGTATTACAAATATTATTTATATGATAACTAAAAGAAAATAAGAATATTCTATTAATATCTTCTTTGAAGTTCTTAAAAAATGTGATGATAAAAACAATTAATATATTCTAATATTGAGGCAGTCTATGTTTATATATCAATGTGCATAAGAAATAATGTATATAAAGATATATACATATATGTTTTATAAAATGAAAGAAAAAGCTAAATATAAAATCTCTTTTGTCCTACTAAAACATAAAACCTAAGATATAATTTTTAAAATAAAGTTAAAAAGAATAAATACAATATGTTGGCATTGGCTATAGTAAAACTTGATTAAAAAAAAACATGGCATAAATGTATAATTGATTTTAAATAAGAGAATTGACTAGGAAATTTAAAGATGATTTCATGAATTATTGTCTATCTAATTTAAACTATAGATATAAAAAGATTCTAATATAGACCTCTCTTGTGTGACAAAAGTAAGCACTTGAACATTACAATAAGAAGAGATTTATTGTATCACAAAAATATTTAATCTAATTCACAAATTTGATTATAGTTAAATAATTCTTCTAGTGGAACAAAGATTTTTAATTATCATTTATCAAGGTTGTATGTGCTACTATAAGGAATTCTTAAATTTTTGAATGAAGATTTTAGTTTAATAATTCTAAAGTAATTTTATTTTGGATTTTAATCACTACTCACTCAATATTAATATAAATCAATACTTGTTATTACTTAGTCACGAATAAAACAAATTATTAATTCTAAATAATGGTTAAACTAGTCATGTGACCATAAATATATATATATATATATATATATTAATGCACATCATACTTTATAAATTGTATCCATATGCACGTTGTAACTAAAGTGGCATGATACGTGAAAATGGAATATAAAATAAATTACTAATTAATACTTAAGTTTTAATTATTAATTAATCATTCAATTAATATGTAATTAAGCCTTAAATATTAATTAATTAATTAATTAATCCTTCAATAACCTTACATAGTTAGGAATATTCCTAAATATCTTAGAATATTCATATTATTCTAAAAATAGTTTACAATAATTAAGAAATACTATCAAACATAATTACAAATGAAATCATTTCCTTATCAACATGCTAATTTATTTATAAATACTTTCTTCCTAACCATACAGAGAAATATCCTCATTTTATCTAAATCATCACTCTCCGGATTAATCAAATCATTTTGGTCAATATCTTGATGTTGTTGCCACTACCTAACACTCTCTCCGGATTAATCAAATCATTTTGGTCAATATCTTGATGTTGTTGCCACTACCTAACTCTCACGAATGCAATTGGGAGTTGCCATCCTTGTTAATACATAAGATGTAATAAGACCAGGTCTGCATAAAGGCTAATCTAAAGAATGACGTTCCTTAAGAATAATATTATAAAGCGCCCGGTTGCTATCCTTCATTTTATAAAATTCAAAATCACGAGAAAGAAAAGCTTCAGGAAATGTTTGATACGGTGGATACTACTCACAAAAGTTTTCGAGATTCTTCTTTCTGAGGCACGTATCCAAGTAATTCACTAACTCATCCATAATATCAGTATCAGAATATGGATCGAAAGTGATTGGATGAATACAAGCAATGTTTTGGTTGAGCATAGCCTTCTGAGGAAAGTTGTCTACCACTAACATCTGTGCGTTTTTCATTATCCTTAAGCGACTGATATCCCCATGAGTCCCAATTATTCTTTCATTCTTGAAGAAGTACGGCTTGCTTTCCTTCTTATATTGTGAAATTCGAAAGGTTTATAACATATTCGCTGGTCAAAAATTCAATCTTTACGAATCACCTCTTCTGCAACACTACAATGTTTCTTAAGCAAATTCAACATCGGTGTTAAGTTATGAATCTGCATGCATAACCAAATCCCCACAAGCGCACCCATCTCCTTAAGCTTTTGAAAAAGACGATCCAACCCTGGACGAAAAATAATATCATAAATTTACCATGACAAGTAATGAAATCTCCTTGTTTGATTTCTTTTTTTCTATCCTCGGGCCTTTGTCGATGAAGCAGAACACCATTGACATCCAACAACACAATATGGCCATGAGTAACATGGGATAGCGTTGCCTCTTGAATACTTTGCAAATCACTTGTTTGCTCCTTTTCATATTTATCCGTTGACACTATCTCGTTGCCTATCCCTTCATCATTTAATTGTACATCATCCTTACAAGATTCAGATATTGCATGCGCTGAAGAAATTGATTTCGGAACTGAAGCCAATAAAAATGATGATGAAAAAACTGAAGTGGCCCCTATGGTAACGATGTTTTGAGCTGCATTATTATCCATTTCCTGCATGAACTCTGTCATTCTGACATGTGGCACAAGAAATTGTCGCCAAACCCCTCTCTTACCTCATGCCAATGCTGAAAATCCATGTTCTCAATTGTTTCATTACATCTGCAAAATGATAATTAACTGACCTTAAAATTATTAAGGTATATTATTTACATGTTTGAACTAAAAGCTTCATTAATCCTTGAGAATTTATTTTCTGTACAAATATAAACGAAATATACAAAAATGCCTTATGTTACACTCATTTACAACTATTGGTCACTCTAAGAACTCATTAACAATTCTTCTTCGCTATTACCTTCTGAGTGAGGCAAAGAAGGTCTAAGCCGCTTGTAGATGGTTCATGATCTTCTGTATCTTCTATTGATGTTTCCATGGGTAATGGAGTGTGCGAATGTTCTGTACTCCTCGAGATAACTTCCGGTCTAATATCTGATTGAAGTTCGTCCTCAGACTCCGACATTGAACCAGATTCGTCTTCAGAGCTATCGCACTTATCGAGAGAGAACTTTCTCAAATACTCCTGTGGATTCGTTGGGGTAGTCAGTTGAGAACCTATCTATCCACTTGTTAGGTCCTCAACCATGGTCTTATCCTTTTCAACGGCAAATACACATGTATCCCGAAGGTAACACTCCTTCAAGACGGACCCCCTAGTGCAGTAGTCAAAAACCCATGCATCACTGTGAGGACCCCTGATCAAGTTGACGATGCTCCGTGCCGCTTGACTTGTGATGTTTGGATAACGTACATTGCCGAATACGTCACTCTCAGCTATCGGTGTATCGGATGGAGGTTCAGGGCCGTTGGAGTGCAAACAGATGCCTGGCCAGTCATTTGGAAGTTTAAACTGTTTGGCGCATTCCTAACAACCAAGTGAACAACCGAATCAATGCACTTCGGATCAACATCATTCATATAAAATCATGTCTAACGATGTTCATTCTTCTTGGCAAAGGAGAAGGCAAAGGTATCGTGACATGAGCAAGAATCAAGAAATAAATACTGAAAACGTAAATATCAGTCAAGAGTGCAAGTATGAATTCAATAATAAATACCTTCTTGTACATACTTGCACGACTAAGTTCTCCACCAAATCCTCTAGTGTCCTGTCTGTCGAAGGATTTTTGACACCCCGCGATCCACACGAACAATTGAAATGGTTTCCTACAAGCAGTGATGGTACCCCATAAAGTCTCTGAATCCAACAACAAACATCTGTAGGGCTTGTCGTGATTCATAGCATCCTCCTTTAATAAGGTTCAACTCGGTTCTCTGTTGCTGAAGGACTACCATAAGAGAAGCGTCATCGCAATGTTCTTCTTTGGCGTTGGCATGCAATAGATTCTTGCCCAGATTCTTCCGATTGATTCACCCATTCGACAAGCATATCATCATTTACATGCAAATATCTGACCTCTTCGTATGTTGAAGCCGAAATCCAACCCAGTTTGTGGCAGTGTATTCCCAACCACTCCTTAAAGTGCCTGACCGTCTTCAACTCCATTGCCTTGAGATGAAAAGGAGAGGTGGGCTGTTGTTGTTAATCTGTAATTTGCCATCAATCACCAAATCAGCCAAGACTTCCATCTCCTCCATCGTTGTTCCATTTAAAGGCTTCAACCATGTGAGCTTGAAATCGTTGTTACATCCTTTATAAATGAACAGACTTAGCCTCGGCGTCTTACTGGGTTTTTTGCAGACTTCTCTGAGGGCTCCACTTCACTTGTCTGCTTCTTCTTTATGTTCTTTTTGCAAAGGATTCCATAATTCCAACCATTTCGCAAAGATCCTATCCTCGGACAAGAAATCAACATCATTAAAAAGGATGCCTTCCCGCCCACCTGGGCAAAATCAACTGCTACAATTTTTTCAACTCTGTGAGAAAAAAGACAAATTAATATACCGGTGAGATAATCTTGCCCAAACAATTTGCTTACCCGGTAGTTCGCAGATTATGTATTCCCTGCAGTAGCTCTTTGTGGTCGCTGAAGAGATTCCCACACGGCTCGCGTGTGTTTGAACTTCTCCCATATTTTGCTGTTGTAGTGGTGTGTCTGCAACGTCCCATTCCGCCAATAACTTATAGTACTGCTCGATTGTGAGATTCAGCTTCGCTAAAATGCCGATCTTTTCGTTAGCTTCTCACGGGTATGCTCGGAAAGTTTTGTTGCCATCGTTCCTTTGTTGTGTTCGTCGAGAAGTCGTTGGGCTGCCGTTATTGTGTGCTGGCCACTAATGTAGTAGACTTGATGATTTTCTATTCTCCGTCTGAACCTTCCTCATTTGTTCCGGTGTTGTGATCCACAACTTTGTCAGTGCCTTTTTTCTCGTAGTATGCGCACAAAATAGCATTATGTGAAATGGTGTAAAATTGTCATCCTTCCATCTTCTCCATGAGCTCAGCTACACGTTCCTGATTGAGTGGCCTGTAATTGAAGTTTGGGTTGACGCTGCAATACTTAACCCTACACTCATAAATCCTATCATCCAACATCATTTTCCTTGTGGCTTATTGCAGCATGGGACGCCACAGGTGCAGCTGACAAAACGACTAATGATTTTCTTCTACGATCCGAATCAACATGTGATCCCCGATTGATGCTGTTCTAATGTTTCGACACTCTTCCAGCTCCCAAAATTTGCTAAGCAAATTGAACGTGATCTATAAAGAAAGACTAAGCCACCCTCTCAATCTCCTTAATGGTGTCGCTGTGTTCTTCTTTCAATGTGAAGAGGGACGATTGCTCCACTTGTGGATTTTTGTATTGTGAAGCAATCTCTGTTGAGAATACACCTACTCGATGAGTCTGAAGATCTTCGAAATAAACATCCAGTTGGATCCCCTCCATAGATGGGCTTTCGTTGAGTTGAAGAAGAACTCCACGGTCAACATCATTAGTGAACACGTGAACGTCATTATCCACAAGTCGACAAAACCACCTGAAATTAATGTTGTAACTGGTGACCTCTGGATCCGAGAACGTGACATTGGATGGAACAAGGCATATGTTCGAGCATCGCTCAATCTGGATTCGCAGCATGCTTTCAGATGCTTGACTAGCACACCCACTTTCCATTGTTTTGCTTGTCCATGCGATGTGATAGAGGTTAGTTTGACAGCAACCATGGTTGTTCCAATGCACTTCCCGTTTAGTTTGAAATATGGCCAAGTTGATTCTAGAATCCCCTGCCCATTCCTTCTCCTCGTCTTCAATGCACCTCAATTCCACATCTGAATACAAAAATGATTAATTCTTCAAGCACATATCCGAGATAACACAGATTTTATTTTAATTCTTACCCTGAATTTGACGACGACTCCATACTAATGACTTAATCTCCTTGTTTAATTAAATCCTTCTGCAAAATAATACATTATGAATACAAATCATATAAAAATGCACACACACTTGTATAAACCCGAATATACAAAAATAATACACAGAGAGAAGTGGACAAATTAACTGTCCAAAGCTCACCTTTGTGCTAGTGCAAAAGAAAGATAATATTTGGTTTTAGAACCACCACAAATGTGAGCTTTGGACAGTTTTACATAGTTTACTGGCTTTTACTCGAAATATTATGATAAGATGATAAAAGTAAATAAAATGAGATATGCAACTTATATATACTAATACACATATATCATATGAAAGGTGCGGCGGGATTAATCTCGCCACCCCTTCAATGCCTCCTGAAAGAGTGGGCGGGATTAATCTTGCCACCTTTTGGAGGCCCTGAACGGGAGTGCGGGATTAACCCTGCCACCCTTCTCGGTCTCAGAGAGTTCTATGGCGAACATTTGTTGCTCTCCGATGCTACACGTGCGGTATGTTCCAAAGATAGGTTTGATGTTAGATTCTTGGCAGTATTTATTTAGCACACCCCTTCAGTGACTCCAGAAAGGCGGCGAGATTAATCTCGCCCACCATGTAAGGGATGGTGAAAAATCTCGCTACCCTTCTCAGTCCTCTCCATTGGTATGTTGTAAACCTTCTACGTTTCAGACATAATCGTTTGGGATTGGTCCGACTCACCAAAGGAGTGAAAAAGGAAGGGTGGCGGGATTCATCCCTCCAACAGGCATTAAAGCTCGGCGGGATTAATCCCGCCGCCAGGCCCTTCACTCGATCCCTATGCAGTGGGATTAATCCCGCTGCCTAGGCCCTTCAGGTAGGCCTTTGGCGGCGGATAAATCCCGCCCGATTGCGCGCAGGGCATGCATATGCGGCGGGATTAATCCCGCCGCCCAGGCCCTTCACTCGGGCCTTAGTCGGCGGGATTAATCCCGCCGGACGCCAATGCCCTGTGCAAAATCCGGCGGGATTAATCCCGCCCTAGGCCCTTCAGGCAGGCCTTTGGCGGCGAGATAAATCCCACCCGATTCCGCGCAGGGCATGCGTACTCGGCGGGATTAATCCCGCCACCAAGGCCCTTCACTCAGGCCTTAGTCGGTGGGATTAATCCCGCCGGACGCCAATGCCCTGTGCGGAATCCGGCGGGATTAATCCTGCCGCCTAGGCCCTTCAGGTAGGCCAATGGCGGCGGGATAAATCCCGCCCAATTCCGCGCAGGGCATGCGTAGGTGGAGGGATTAATCCCGCCGCCCAGGCCCTTCACTCGGGCCCTATGTGGAGGGATTAATCCCGCCGCTCATTTGGTAACCAAATAACCTGCCTGAAATGGCGGATTAATCCCCGCCGAGTGGCTAATTATATAGCGGCAGGATTAATCTCGCCGCTACACACGTCTCACCATATAGCAGCGGGATTAATCCCGCCGCTACACACACACACACAGATATATATGTAATGTGTGTGTAGGAGAGTGCGTGTGTGCTAAAGATAGTCCAAATCAGATAAAATTATACAGATACACACACACACACATATATATGTATATGTATATGTATATACAGGAGAGTGCGTGTGTGTGCGAGAGATAGATAAATAAAAAAATTATACAGATACTGGTACACATAATATATGTATAATAGTATATATATATATATATGTGTATATATATTGTGTGTAACGTGTGTGAAACAAATAAAATCATACAGATAAACAAACACACACACACACACATATATATACAGGAGTGTGCGTGTGTGTGCGAGAGATACAATTAACAAATCAATAAAATATACAGATACACACACACACATATATATAGAAAATAAATAGAATATAAATATATATACATATATATATATCTGTGTCACACAGATATATATAATATATTTGTGTGTGGTGTATATATATATATATATGTGTGTGTGTATATGTATACGAGTGTGCATGTGTGCGAGAGATAGAGATCTATAGAGGAGAGAGAGAAGGATATATATATATAATATATATATATATATACATATCTGTGTGTGTATATGTATACGAGTGTGCGTTGTGTGCGAGAGATAGA
The DNA here is from genome assembly GCA_003024785.1 of Selaginella tamariscina. Classification (NCBI taxonomy): domain Eukaryota; kingdom Viridiplantae; phylum Streptophyta; class Lycopodiopsida; order Selaginellales; family Selaginellaceae; genus Selaginella; species Selaginella tamariscina. Next base: position 10,461 of record PUQB01000207.1, on the reverse strand, counting down.
GATCTAAATTATATTATTAAGATACACACACATATAATATATATGAATAAAAATAAATAAATAAACTCAGAGGAGTGTGCGTGTGAGAGAGAGAGAGATCTCACCTATGTGAGAGAGAGAAGGAGATTTCGCCGTTGCCACCGCCGCCACCTTACAAACCCTAGGAATATACTTAAACCCTAAAAGGAATAGAATATATATTAACCCTAATCGAATATTCCTTCTAAGAATATACTTAAACCCTAAAAAGAATAAACTATAGATTCGCCTAAACGAATATTCTTTCATTATATTATCAGCGTGTGCGTGTGCATGGGTGTATCACATACACCTCAAGAATAAATATCATGCAAGGGTTTAACACGTGTGTGTCCATGAGAGTGTTAAAGTTTCACGTGCAGCGATACATATATACACACATAGTATTATACACATAGACATACATACATATTAGTACATATTAATATTAAGAGACAGAGTACAGGATCATGTATGGTGTGTATGTATGAGAGAAGAGAAAGAGTGTTAACAAATTAAATTCATACACAATGTCATTGCATATATTAGTACACACATATACATACACACGTGTATACACACAAACATACATACATATTACATGTGTAAATTCAATGTGTTACATAGGGTTTAGGGTTTAGGGTTAGGATGGATCATGCATGGTGTTTATGTATGAGAGGAGTGAGTGTTATATATAGATATACATTATACATATTACATAATATTGTAACATCAGTACATTTATGGATCATGCATGGTGCGTATGTATGAGAGAAGAGACAGGCTACATATTATGGATCATGATCATGCATGGTGCGTATGTATGAGAGAAGAGACAGGCTACATATTATGGATCATGATCATGCATGGTGTTATGTATGAGAGAAGGGATTATGCATGGTGACACTGTGTATGTATGAGAGAGAGATAGAGTGTTAACAAATGAAAACCGTACACATTGCATATATTAATACACATATACATACACACGTGTATACATACAAACATACATATATATTACATGTGTAAATTCAATGTGTTACATACACACAGATTGAGTACATATAATCATACATGTATTGAACATGATGTTTTTAATAAAGAAGCAACATATAATTTCTCAAGTTTGGTTTAGGGCAATGTGCATGTGTGTGCATATGTGTCTTTGTAAGTGCTTCTAATGCGTGTGCACGTGTATATATAAATTTATAATCGTGTTTATATATAATATGTGCAAAACAAACATCGAATAATTAAGAAAATAATATTAATATACACACTATGAACATATTTTAAATTATACATAATAATATATGATTTTATTTAATATATAGCCATATATAGTTTTAATAATATATATTAATTTAATATTGATAATAAGGTTTAACATTAGAATATTCTTGAAATAAAAGAAATTAATTGAGAAAATCCCATTAATATATACAAATGTAGATCAAGTATTGAAATAATTAACTAAATTAATTATGATAATCATGTTTAATATTGAAATATTCTTGGAATAATAAGAAAATATCACATTAATATAAAAAAGATTAATTACTCAAGTAATTAAGAAAATGAAATTAATATACACACTATGAACATATTTTAAATTATACATAATAATACATCATTTTATCTAATATATAGTCATATATAGTTTAATAATAATATTAATTTAATATTGATAATAAGGTTTAACATAGGAATATTCTTGAAATAATAACAAATTAATTGAGAAAATCCTATTAATATATACAAATGTAGAATAATTACTGAGATAATTAAGAATAAGACTAATTTAATTATGATAATCAGGTTTAATATTGGAATATTCTTTCAATATTAAGAAAATAATAAAAAATCCCATTAATAGTAGGAAATGTAAATTAATTACTCGAGTAATTAAGAAAATAATAATAATAAACAGACTATGAATATATTTTAAATGATACATAATAATATATCAATTTATTTATTGTATTAGTGTATATATATATATATAATATAAACTCAATAATATATACTTGAATATTAAGAATGTAGAACAATTACAAAAATTTCGTAATATTAAACAGCTTGAAGCACTTGAATAACATTAAATGCAATTTTAAAACACTCATTGGAATTGGAGAGTATATATGTCAGACTGTCGGTTATTTGTTTCAACTCATCTTAAATTTTTTTTCTGTTATTTCAAAAATTTCGAATTTCTGACATAAGTATTATCAGTCTGACATGTAAATTTGAAAATACATTTAATTTCCCACTCAAATTCAGATCTGGTTCTTTCTCCGGCAAGGGTTTCTTCATTTCTTTATTTTTCACTCTTCAGATTTCTTTTTTCTTCTTAGTGATCAGCTCAGGAGCGACATTAAATTGGGTGCTATTGTTTATAGGAAAGCACGGCGCCTTCAGTGCTGTTTACAAGTAAGTATTATAAACAAATTTAGATATATTTATAAAGATTCACTCTCTTACATTCTCTCTTAAATTTTAGAATTTAGGATTTAGGAATGCATTAGGATTACAATATATTCTGTTAGGGATTTATCCCGTTTAAATATACTTTTAACTTAATATTCTCGGTTAGCGGGATTAATCCGGCCATTTTTTTTCGCCTCTTTGAAGAGGTGGCGGGATTAATCCCGCCACCATCTCTTTCATAGTATGGCAGAATTAGTTCGGGCAATGCTTCTCCGCCTTTAAAAAAGCGGCGAGATTAATCCCGCCGATAACTCTCTCAACTGATAATGATTTACTTGAATTTATTAGAAAGAGTTGTCGGGGATTAATCTCGCCAACCATTTTAGGAGGCAGAGAAGGGTGGCGGGATTAATCTCGCCAATACTTCCCTGTTTTAAATATTTGTGGGCAGAATTCATCCCGAATCTCTTTGAAATCATAGTTTCGAGAGAGTTGTGGGCGGGATTAATCCCGCTTATTCCCCGTCGTCAGAGTTGTGGGCGGGATTAATCCCGCCGCCTATTCTCCTCGTCAGTGTTGTGGGCGGATTAATCCCGCCCCTCTTCCTCGTCGGAGGAATTTGCGGCGGGATTAATCCCGCCGACTCTCACAGACGAGGAAGATCGGTGGCGGGATTAATCCGCCTACTTCCTCGTCGGAGGGAGTCCGCGCGGGATTAATCCGCGCTACTTCCTCGTCGGAGGGAGCCCGGCGGGATTAATCCCGCCGGTACTTCCTCGTCGGAGGGAGCCCGCGGGATTAATCCCGCCGCTCTCTCCGACGAGGAAGTATCGCGGCGGGATTAATCCGCCGACTCTCTCGATGGGGTAGAGTCGACGGCGGATTAATCCCGCCGACTCACTCTGAAGGGGTAGAGTCTGCGGCGGATTAATCCCGCCCATCAGTTATATTAATAAAGCATGAGATATTATCTTATACATAATTATGTATTATTGCACATGCATATTATTAAGCAACCGCAGTTATGATTTCTTAGAAATATTGCATAAACAGATATCATAAATAACACAATTATTTATGTGCAGGACAATATGTATAATACTGGAGATAAAATGTCTTCTTCGGAACAACGAGATAGTTGGCACTGGAACTGTGGAAGTTCGAGATGATAATGCATCATGTCACAATATTGCCCAAGGATCTTGTGTGTACGTATGGGTGAACACCATTTCAAGCATGTTGAGGTTCCTGGAATGGAATTTGAGGAGGGTTCTCCTGTATTGTGGAATTTGGATGAAGTCAAGGCTGACACAGAATATACAGAGTCACAAACAAACAGTAGCACGAGTTTTCCAGATGATGGCTTGCCTGCTGTGATGGATGAGGTGATTCTCTTTCTTCATGAGATTGAGGTTGGGAGAGGCATCATCACAGCTATAAATCCAATGGAAGCAGTGTCAGAAGAGAAACTAGGGTCCGACTTCGTGGGTGTAGTTGTGACAGAGGTTTCACCTAATGGCACTTTGCATCCTGGATCCCTCGTGAGGTGGCGAACATCTGAATTAAGACGGCAAGATGGTTCAACATATTCTGGGTTGGATTTCAATAATAACAACCCGGAAGAACAACTCATATTTGAAGAGGTTCCTTGCATTGGTCCTATTATAAGAAAAAGGCGATTCATGGGTTGCAGATCTTCCCCTGCATGTTTCAGCAAGAGGGTGAAGATGGATCCTACATCTTCCGAAAGTGTTACGAGCATTTCCACGATTGACTGCAAGAAGAAGTGTTGTCAGATGGCAGACCGGAATGAAATTACCCAATGTAGACATGTCTTTCGTATGCTCACCCAAAGCAAAGGCATGAGTTTGTATATGCTGCACTAACTGGGTGTATTGATGGAATGGCTTCGGACACAGGTTATCAGAGTACATCCATGGTATTTAATAAGGTGGCCATCTGCTTCAAAGCTTGGTACAGTATATACGGGATCCCAAAGACCACGTTCTACCGTCGGAGGGATGAGTGGTTAGATGGAGCGCGAACCTCAGTACATGGGAACACTGGCTTGGTCAAAACCCGCTCTCACATTATGGCAGCCATAGAGATACTCAAGGCTTTTGTGGAAGCAAATGCAGACAGGATGCCTCACAAATGCCGAACCACAAATGCAGGGGTCAGGGAAAATCTCAAGGTTTTGCCTTCGATCTACACTCAATTGAAGCTGTGTGAACATGTGAACAAGTGCCTCAGCTTGATGGGGCTGCAAGCAATCTGCACTGGTACCTTCAACAACATATGGAATACTCATTTTAAGGATGTGGAGATTGCAAAACACTCTAGCTTTTCCAAGTGTGACACTTGTACATCATTGAAGGCTGCAGAGGCTTGTGCAAAAACCTTGGTGGAGATCACTGCCATTCAAAAGAAGATGGAGGCCCACATGATTGCACAACAAACTTGCCGGTCTCAGTACTATGCACACCGCATGCTTTCTGTGTCACGCCCATCAGAGTACCTGTGCTTGATCCATGACAAGATGGATCATTCAAAGACCAGCATTCCAAAGCTCGTTGCAACACCAAAGTGCCTTGGAAATGTCATGAAACTTCCGATTTCATTGACATGTGTGCTAACACATGGACACGGTTGTGAGTCATATGGACACTTTTCACTTCCACATTGGTCTAGCGACTCCAATTTCACTATTGGGTCGTTGGCCATGTGTTTCAGAAACCTTGAAGCCCACTCACAGACAAGTCCTATCAGTGATCTCAAAGTGAAGAAACAACACCTTCAACCTTTACATAATGCTCTCATGAACACGTCTGCACTTGAGGCTACTTGGGAATATGAGAGGCATTGTCAGCAGCCTGCACAAAAAACAGATGGCCTGTTGAGAGTTCAGGTTCAGTGGAGGGATCTAGCTCAAATAGTGTACATGTGTCCTCAACATCAAATAAGCTTCCTCGTCATTTGCTTTTACAGATGGATAATTGTGCAGCGAGAACAAAAATAGGTAAATCATTTTACTTAAGGGTTTCTCAAGCTCATACTTACTTTTATTTTCTAGATATGTGCTAGCATACTTGTCAATGCTTGTTGCCAAAGGTGTGTTTGAACAATCACGCTCAGTTTTCTTATGGTTGGTCACACTCATGAAGATATTGATGCGTTCTTCAGCAAGGTCTCCAACTCTACAAAAAGGACAAGTGCACTTACCTTACCGCATATGATGAATCTTTTTGAAAATGCATCTCCAAAAAAAGTTGTGCTTTGCTTGTGACTGAGGTGCCAGACTTCAAAAAATTTCTCAAGGAGTATATAAAAGAGGGGAGTGATTCTTTAGTTGGTCACCTTGTGCCGCTACAATTCTTTTTCTCCATACGAGATGGTATACTATTATGCAGTACAAGTTACGGCCATCAGAGCAGGAGTGGTTACCGAAAGAGGGGTTAATGCTCTTCAAAAGTGGAGAGAATGGAAAGCCACTTCTCCCAGAAGGACAACCAGACCCTATTCCATTGAGTGCCCAGCTCAAGGAACAAGAGGTTATTATTGATGGCATCAAAAAATATGTGGCATGGGTTCAAAAATCGATGCCAAAGAATTCTGATAAGGCAACTGGTTACTCAGAACTATATAAGCATGTGGTTGATATTGGGAGACTGTTGTTCGAGAGTTGGAAGGGCCTACTGTCACAAGTACAGAATTGCAACACCCTTTTTGGCCTAAAACAAGGTGGCGAGAGGAGATTGAAATGACATCACTGAGCACAGACGACATAGAAGCCAGTAGTGATGTGGAAGTGCAAACCCCACACTTTGTTGGACAAAGGAACCAAAAACCTAAAGCATACTTTGATTGCTCCAGGATCTTCAAAAACTAATGATGGTTCTCATTACTCCAGATGCGTCATATAATCAGCCTATTTGGATGGGTCAAATTATCGACACACCTGAAGTAATCACAAAAAATAGTATTGTTAAGGTTGCATGGTTCAAACCACAAAAAAGGCGACACGAGAAGGAGAGCGAAAGATATAATGGATGCCTAGAGAAAACATGGTCTCCCAATCAAAAAGACCCAGCATGTTTTATAAATGTTAAATCCATTCGATATGGGTGGATGTCAAGAAGCGTTGATAAAGTCACGATTAACAAAACTGCAAGGAATGTATGTTTTCTGAAGCTTAAAGCAATTATAAAATTATAAAATATCATATATTTAATATTCATAATTATTATAAACTCTTTAATAATAGTACCAAATTGTTTACTTAACTATATAAATTTAAAAAATGATATGGAAGATTGACTATATTATATAGATTTTATATATATATTATTACTACTACAAATTTTTAATTAATAATGTTATATTTAAATATTAATATTTTAATAACAACATCAATATTTATATAATGTACCTCTTATGCTCTTCCTTAATTGTTATATTAGGCAATATATTATATAATTTAATACCTTTTAATTTTATAATGTTATTAATTTTTGTTCAATGAATGCTATAATTTATTAAAGGGTCGAATACAAAATAATATTTAAAGAATATTTTGTTTTCAAACATATATTCTAAAGAATATTCCTTTAATATTAGAAAATGCTAATTAAATAGCTGAAATTGCTAATTATTACGAAATGGGACTATAGCTATGCCCATTTTAGTTATAACATGCATCCTATTGAAATATGAGTAAACAATACAGAATATAAGATAACATATAAGAACACCACCATAATGTATGTAAATATAATACTAATCAAGTACATTTATTATATATTATATTATTGTAAGAACTCATATGGTAGTTTACTGTAAAAGCACGAATGGATCCGACGGTCAATCCACGTGTCACACATGTATATAAAGCACTCAAAAAATGGATTAGGGCACACTTAGGAATTTAGGTAGGTCTATGAGTATGGAGGGATTGCTGCTTCTGTCTAGTGTAGCATCATATATAAAGGAGCACCCTGATGCAGAGGCAATACCATATAGCTTGATGAGCAGCAATTATGCATTTCCAAAAAAGGCACACAAACCAAAAGAAGAAGTCAAATCTCATGAGGAATCAAAGAAGAGCAAGGGCACTGAGAGGGCAAAAGGGAAACCACCCATAGAATATGACATGGACAGCAAATTGGTGCCTGAAGAATGGAGCTTTTTGTTTAGTAAGATTCTAAGTGCATCTGATTTGGGCAAAATTACAGGCTGGTTTTGCCGATGCAGTCTGCACGAAAGTTAGACATTCCACACAATGAGGAAATTCCATTTGTGGATGAGGAGGGTAGGGTTTGGAGATTTAAATGCAAGACCAATTTCATAAGCTGTAATTGGATTTATTATGCCAGGGAAAAATCTCAGTGTCGGGGATCATGTTAAATTCTATATTAAAGAAGACAATGGAGAAAGAAAATATGGAATCACTTGTGAACTACATAAGTAAAGTTTCCCTAGTAAAAGTTAAAGTTGAGTTTTGAGTTATTCTCCGTGGATTTAAGTTAATATTTATATAATTTTTAAAATAAATATTTGTATATGTTAGAAATCTATACATTTTACAGTTCACTTTAATTGCAGTTCTTGTAGATATTAACAATATAAATTTAGCTTGCTATATAGGAAGAAGATCCATAAACGTTAAGATTCCCTAAAGTGTAAGAAGAGGTGCATTGTGTTCTCTTTCCCCTATAGTGGTAGGAATTGATCTCTTTTCCCTTGGTGACCTCTTGCACAACGGCGAGTTGGAGCTACTATCTTGTTTCGTATAAACCTCTATTGGGAGATTGTCGGTGCAACAAACTCTAATAAAACCATGATATTTTGTGGTGGACCGAGACCTACACATGATTTAGGTGAGCAATTATAAAATATTCTAAATAACGCTAAATAATACATTGAATAAAGTAAATCAGTTTTAAAACAATTTTAATTTTGGAATTAGTATCATTGTAATATGAAGCTAATCCAAAACCATTTCTTTTAATTGTTTCTAGGAACAATAAACATGTACATTTGCTTCAATATTATTTACTAATTAGTCAAGATAGTGTTGTGTGTATAAATGAACATACATATTATTGAAGGTCTATTTAAGTTGTGCAGCCTTTGTTATGGTTAGTTTTGATACTCCTCGTACTAGTTATCAACTTCTATCCACTTTGGCACATTGAAAAAATATAAATTAGTTATCATGAAGTAATTTGCATTTAATTTTCTCATTCTTTATCAATTTCATATTCTGCTTCATCATATAGCATTTAAATAATTAACATCTACATTAGTTGAGCAAAATTTGACTTAAAAAGCAATTAGAATTGTAAAATAACATGTGGTGTTTTAAGTTTATACCATCTATGCACAAACTTAGAGTTAAAAATAACAACACAACACATTGGCATCGGCTATTATGGTAAACCTGATTTTAAATAAGAGAATTGACTAGAAATTTTACAAATTATTTTATGAAGATATTCCAATATTATAGATTTTTCCTGGAAATTCCGTTTGTGGATGAGGAGGGTAGGGTTTAGGGATTTAAATACAAGACTAAATTCATAACTGCAATTGGATTTATTATGCGGGAAATAAGCATGTTTCTTTGTGAAACCCTAGCTTTATTCATCCAAGACTTGCAACCATATAATAAAACATGCAAGAGAGACAGAGTCTCTATAACCTTCCTTATACACATGCAGCTGCCAAGAAAATGTGTGTGCGCGTGTAGTGGGTTCATTAATCTCATAAAGAATCGTCACCTCCCGTGTAAACACCCTATATATGACCCCCCAACCATATTACGTGCATGCAAGTCCTATGCAATTGTTGTTACGTAGGGTGGACATATAAAATGCAAGTGACTAATTGAAGCATGTGTGTCTATTTCGTATATACCCTCGCGAATATAAGAGGACATTTAGGCCGCCGTGTGTTTTTCGTTTGAAAATTAATAAGCTTAATTCTACACCTTTGCAATTTGACTTTGTTGCTTAGTGCATTAGCATGGACATAAACAGCGATAGCAATAACAATAATCTTTAGAGGTTAGGCTCAAAATTTCAAACAAAAAAGAAAGGAGGAAAATTTCTCCTCCCTCCATTGACATGCACTTAGGTGTCATATTTGTTGTAATTCAATGCGTGAATGTGTTTCAAGGGCTACAGCAATCAAAATCAAATTAGACCAATTAAGATCACAATTAGAAGTGTGAACGCGCCTAAAATGAATGAAAACGCTCTCACGCATGCTTGTGTCACGCACGCTATAAAAAGAGATGCCCTTGGATCCGAGGCCATCGGGGCTCTAACCGTGTTTTCCTTACTCGGGTATATAAGGAGGAGGACCCCGCAAGGAATTTCAGGGTTAGCATGGAGTTCGTGGAGTTGGAGCAGATGGAGGAGTTGGAGAGGCAGAGGCTTCGCATGAACGTAGTAATGGAGGGCAGGAAGAAGGGCAAGGAAATCGATGGGAATCGGCCGATAGACAGTCTACTAGAGAGAATAGTGAGCACATACTTTAGGTGGCTGGACATGGACAACACTACGATCCGAGTTGTGCGTGGCATCCCGAACACCAAAAAGGTCATTCTCAAGTGTACAAGGACAGAAGACAGGGAAGCCCTGCTGAGTAGCACAATGAAGAACATTGCCAGGCGGAAGGATGTGCGGTATATTTCTCGCCTCACCTAACAAAGCAACAGCACGAAGAGCGAACTAGGCAACATCAAGAACGCATAGAACGCAAGGAGAGGTGTAGGGAGCGACGGGAGCGCATGCTCTATTTGAGAGGAGCCCGAGGGGAGGATGCTGCTGCTGGCACGTCGAACACTTTCTAACCGAGTTCTCAAACTCAGTGACGGCGCCGAGGTAAGCGAGGCTAAGTGGTTCGACCGACCATTGCCTAGCTTTTCAAGGCCCATTGAAATTGTGTTCAAGGACGAAGAACAAAACAAAGGGTGTTGGATGCTTGGAACGTGGGAAAGGGCGATAGATTCGG